>PPHD01003090.1:10038-32901 GCA_002909625.1 Bambusicola thoracicus
GGCTTTTTTTTTTTTTTAATCTGTTGTTTATTTTAATAACCTAACCTAAAGAGATTGATGAAATGATCTGTGCAGTACTGGCCCTACTATTCAGAGTAACTTCTTACTTAAGTGGTGAAAAGAGTTAGGAGAAGTGATGTGACTTCTTTCATTCAGACATGCAGTTATTGAAGACAACACAAAGTTGTTCAACGTAGAAGTAACATTTTAGTTTCAGGTTTCCTTCACATACATTTTGAGTAAACTTTAAACAAATTTAATGCATCTTTAGCTCTTTTTCCATCATCTGAATACTGGTACTATAGGTAAGGAAGTTATATTCAGTATCTCACAGGAAGAGGATATTAAGAGTCAGCATAATCTTAAGTACCTTAGATTTTTAAGGAAAATGCAAGAATTGACTGACTAAGGTTGGACAGAGTTTGCTTTCTTCCGTGAAAATGCTATAGTAATTCTTCTGTCTGCATAATCAAACCTTCCTATAAAATCCGTATAAAATATAATTTTTATCTGTCAACAAAGCAGATTATCCTGAACTGTGTATTAACCTTATGAAAAATAAAAACTCAACATCCTGATAGAAAGTGCAGAGAAGCATACCTGATAAGCTTTTTATTAATTGATGTCAAAGAATTTAAAAGTTACTTTGGGTATGAAATTCTAGTCTTATTTATTAGTTAGATCTGCACATAATATGATTGAATGTGTGTTAAGGTATGTATACCATTTACACTTGTTTGAGGATTTATTTTGTTAATAAAACATCTGAACTGAATCACACCAGTTCTTAGTCCTTTGTTTTCAGCATGCACTGGAAGAGTGGTTGTGCTGCTGATTTCTGTGCTGATAACTGTTTGTTCAGCTCAGAGCAGAGGAGGATGAGGGATGGTCTCATAACAGTATACAGCTCCTCACAAGGAGTAAAGGGGCAGCACTGAGCTCTGCTCTCTAGTGACAGCAACAGGGCCCAAGGGAACAGCATGGATCTGTCAGTGGAGGTCAGGGGAGGGTTCTTCACCAGAAGACTGTGGGAATGGAACAGGCTCCCCAGGGTAGTGGTCACAGCCCCAAGATAGAAGAGTTCGAGAGGCATTTAGTCAACTCTCTCAAGCACACGGTTTGAATTGTGGATTGTCCGTTATAGAGCCAGGAGTTGGACTCAGTGGCCCTTCCAGTTGGGGATATTCTATGGTTCTGTGATTCTCTGAAATGCAGCTCTGCATGCTCTGTTAGAACTGCTAGGAAGACATGCTGTTAAGTCCAGGTGGATCTGAGATGTGTGGCTAAGTGTTAATAGCATACAGACAGAAACAATTCATGTTTATTTTAGAAGTTCAAGACCAATTAAAAATACACGATGATGACTTTGTTGGACTGTTCAGCATAAAAATATAGGAATCTTGTTTTCCTGAACAGTGAGACTAGCTTCATGACCCAACCTTAACCAGTTCCAGGGCCAAAATTGCTGCAAATATGAGGTCCACAGCAAATATTTTAAATATATTCTTAAAAGAAAAGTTTTTCAAATTCTGTTGAAAGATGAATGAATTGGAGCTTAAAGAAAAAAAGCTAATCTACCAGTGCAACCTTGGGAATCTGGTCATAAATGTTACACACTTAATATCTGAGGTTATAACATGATGCACACACACACAAAGCAATGGTAGAACCATGAGGAACTCTGGCAGGGCTGAAATTTTGTTTCAGTTGTTTGTTTATTATTGCCTACTATAATCTTTATGCTATTACTGTGCTAAATCATTAGTTCCTTCAGACTGGTTATAATACTTGCTATTTAATACTCCAATTGCCATCCATATTCATTAGACATAAATTGGAAAGGAAAGCATCTGTTTTGTATAGTAACTAAATAATAGCAGTTTGCTACATAGCTCTGAATATAATTTGCAATTTTAGGTCAGTTTGCAATTGTCAATCATATTTGCAAGTACAAAGAAAGGTCTATTCTTTACTTGGCTAAAGTTGCATATGCGTTATTCTTAGTGACTGTGATAAAAAATGCTGTTTGATGATGCTTATTTTATTTTAAGGTCTCTCTCCTTGTCATCTAACTATAATTCACTTTCATGAGATTCCTGGGATAGGAAGAAAATGTATTAACTTGTAATGTACAGCACATTTTGACTTATATGCCCAAAGAGATACAACATTTCATCTGACAAATTAAAAACAAATAAAATTTGAATCCATAACAATGCCAATTTAGTTTAACATTCAGAAGGAAGAACAGAATGTAGATTTCATAGGGCCTGTTTTATTTTTATTGGAATGCTACTATTTTAAAATAACTCGTGCAAATCTCTTTGAGTTTGTCATTGACTACAGGCAAAGAAACCCTATGGCAAAACATAAATACTGAACACAGTTCCACGGTCCCAGTTCAGACAAAGGATCCATTCAAATCATAAGAGATATTTGCTTGGGGAGAAACTGGGAAAGCACTACTCTGACTTATAATAGCTCCTGGCTGCAAACTCTAATTATGTATACATCTGCAGAAAACAAAGGAAGAACACATACCACAGACCTGACAGTTATAGGCATTTTCCTATTAAACTCCTTTCTACTTTTTTGCCGACTTTATTCAGTACATTGCATTTTTTATATATCTTTTGGACCCTAAGGATGAGGCTCATTTGACCTAACTTCTAAATGGAAGTCAATATTAGAGCTGATTGTCTAGACTCTCTAGATCACTGGGGGAAATAAACAGGCAATTTTGAGATATGAATCATCTGAACTTCAGGCAATACCTGCATTAGATAATATCACATATAAAATGTCTGTTTCTCTCCAGTGATCAAAAATAGTCTAGACCCTATTTCAGATACAGACAAAGGCATTATAGTTTGGTTAGTTAAATCTCACCGCAAGGTGAATAGAAAACATTTATTATAACAGGTCACTGCAATTCCCCCCAAAAAATGAGGAAAGAAAAGAGCTTTAGTCTTTTGAAGAGCAGAAATTTCTATTGATAACATCTCCTTCATTTCTGAGCTACAGAGTACAGGGTAAGGATTGATATAGAAAGATTAGATGGTTAGATTTTGTGTATACTGTATGCGACAGCAGTGAGTATTAGAAGCGTCAGATATAATTACAGATGATTTACTTTGTTGTATGAGGAGCTCAGACATGGCACTGTGGTCCTGGGACCGCTTATGTGAGGGCTTGTCTGGAGAGCAGCGTTGCTGCAGCACCTGTATAACGGGTGGACTAGGGATACCTCTGCTCTGAGTGGTGAACAGGTGATGGCATATGTGGAGGTACATGGTCAGGATTAGCTGTGGTGAGCAATATTTGATTTTGGTTTCTTCTCACCACATGGACTTTTCCCACTCTCACAACTGGAGCACCACGTGAAGTGTTATTTCTTTCAAAGAACCTCATGAACTTTCTGCTCTTTGCATGCGCAGATGTTTGAAATGGGGTTTAGCTATTCCTTGAAGATTTTTTTAAAAATGCATGTAAAATAAGTATTGACCTTAAATGACTTAAAAGAGCATTAATCAATACAAAATGATCTTTGTGATAATCTCATGCAATTCCATGTTTATCTCAGACCTGTCAGGTCATATCATGTTATATAAGCAATGATGTAATATCTCTGAGCTACTCTAATCCAGAATGATGTGATAAGACATGACACGCATCATGTCTGAACAATAGTACTAGAAAGGGAAGGATTTAGAATCAAACTATAGCTGCATTAGCATGTGATTATTTCATACGCATTTGTACGGTGTAGGTATTGAATGCTGTAAGTATACAAATGGTTTTGTGATTTTTATCTCTGTTTCTTTAAAAAGTGACTGCTATTTTCCCATAGACTGATTAACTGTCTAAAATTTTTTTACAAAAATCATGTTGAAATACAGCTCTCAAACTGCCAGTGGGCAAATACTATATCTATTTTTGGTTCCTCATATTCAGATTTCCTTGTTAGGTTTTATTTCTTGCTGAAAGAAAACAGCTTAATCCCTTTGGCACCAAAATACTTTTTAGTAAACCATTCTGGGAGGTTTTTTTCTATAAAAATTGCTCTGCAGAGAATGAGAATCAACCTCTTTGGTGAGCTCACATTTCTGCTTCCCAAAGCATTCTAGAGACTAAGAAAGGGTAAATTAAATCTGGATGCACACCACACGAGAATTTGAGCCTCTGAGGAATAAGTCATGTTCCCTGTAGGCCTGGCCTCCAGTTATTCAGACTGTTGTTTCATTGTGTCTAAAATCATACTTTGAACTGATAAGATAAACTGTAGTTGACTAAATCCATTTCCTAGATGTTACGTTCAACATGGACCCAAAAGACATTCTTTGCCCCAATGAGCTTACAGCATTTTCTCTGAAGAAAAATAAATTAATGTTTACCTTCCAGAAATGATGTTAACAAGGCAAAGTTTTCCTGGTTAGGCTCTCAAGCCAGTGCAGCCATTATCATTGCTGCAATTACTTTGAAACGAATAACGGAGGACACCGGGCATGATCAAGGCAGGATCATAGCAGCCAGCACCTGCTGTATTGACCAACTTTTGCACACTGTCTCACTATATAACATCAACTGCATATTTAGGAGAAAGAGTAAAGTGCTAACAAACTATAACGTTATATACCTCCAAAGATTTCCTAGGATTACGAAATCCAAATCTACCTTATCTATTTGTATTATCTTTGATTTTCAAATAATCTTAAATAGAAGAGTTTGGCACTTACCTGTTGATGACCTCCATGGAAAACTATCCATTAAGTAATTACTCTAGTGTCAGTTTAACAATACAACTACATAATTTCTTTAATTCAGGGCCTATTATTCAGCATACGTAAAGGTAATACTATAAAATCCACCATCTCTGCTCTCTGTTGGGACCATGGAGTAAGCGTACTGTGCATGAATCCTTAGAAGAGCCCTAGAGCCAATGAACATTTCCATTAGCACAGAGGAGCAGAAAGTGTCCCTGGTGGTCATACCCTGAGGCTTTTTCTGTTCCTTGTCGAAGAATTCAACTCAGAAGCACTGCAAAATCCCAGGGGCAGTGCAATGTCTTGTACTAAACAGCTGACCGTCACAGGAGCTGAATTTGAGATAAATACTTCAGTTTTCAGTTAGAGATCAAGATTTCAAGATTACTACAGATAAACAAATAAACAAAGCCAAAATCAATTCAGGAATGAAGCAGCTTCTGTACCTTTTTTTCCAGCTGTGGATTCACTCTTTGTTATAACAAAGCTTGTGAAACCAATACTGCTTTATGAATTTTCTGAAGAATAGAATGTTTCAGCTAATTTTAATGTATGTTTGTATTAAAGGTATTTCTCTGACTGTGATAATGTAAAACACAGAAGGGTTTGATGTTAAAAGAATTCACTTTTTTATTATAAGAAAAACATACATGACCCCAAGATGTCAGGTACATAAGATCTTCTAAGACTCAATATCAGAAGTCTGCTTTTTTTGGTCTTTACAGATAGATCAATTAGTCTAATAGGAGATATTGCATCTTGTCACAAACTTTGACTTGTTTAAGATGAATTATAACATCTACATATAAGCTAGCTGTAGAAACATCTTGCTTGGAATTTTCTGCAGGTTAGCTCAGCGTCTTTGCACTGGGAAGAGTGTGTGTGGTTTGGAAATGAATGTTTATATTTCTGTGGTTTACTGGGTGGGAGATTAAGCAGATAAGTAATATAGAGCTGCAGATGAGGCAAAGTGAAGTTCAAAGAGTCTGAATGTGGGCTTGGATGCCAAGCAACTCCCATATGACACCTCTTTTGCTGATTCTGCCTGCAGCAGAAAGTCTGTGCACAGGACAGAGCAACATAACAAAAGGTATATACTTGCTACAGTCTTTTACGTATTTCTTGCCAACCTTTCCAAAGACTAAATGGTTGTTGTACCATGAAGGCAAAATGTCATGACATGCTATAAAAATTAAGATTTTTTTCTTTGATGTGATGAAGAATACAGCAAAATTGTTTTTAAACAAGCTCTGAAAACAGGGGAAAAAAAACCCTAGAAACGTATGACTCTTTTACTGTGTCAGCATAAATGCTTAACAATGAATACTAAAGTACTCTCTATATGCACTATAAAACATGCTATAGTAAAGGCAGTAATAGCTACAGTAGAATAAAATGGTGCAACAACCAGGGTGTCGTTTTACACCGAATCACTGTGTAACAACAGGATTTCTGTTCGCTTCAAAACTTCAAGAAGGAGACAAGTTTTCTCATTGTTATTTTCAAAGAATAAACCTTTCAGACTCTGCACCTGACATCAAATCGTTTTTAGTATGCATGGTAATAGTTGAGAGGACAGTCCTTTTCTCCGTGATCATAAAATTCCATTTTAGGTGTACCCTCAGTATGCTATTGCATTTTGAGAGCAGTGTCAGTGGTGATTATTCAAAAAAAAATCCAATGAAACTGTATATTGCCCTAAATATCAAGAGTGCTAATGCCGTAGGGTCACAGTCTGATTCCCGTGATTATAGCCTAAGAGTTTTCTGTTCAATTTCAGTTTGATTCAACTCATAAACCACATATGCACCAAGAGAGAAACTTTTGTTGTAACTTGTGTTTTTCTCTCATTTACCTACTATTTGCCAGTTAAGGTACTTAATGAGTCTTCTAAGATACTGGATGAATTATTCTTTGTAAAAGCTTATATCTGGTGGGGCAGAAGTGTTGCTGATATGCCAGAATGAGATTACTTCAAGGTTATAACTGAGAGTAAATAAATTCAAGAGTTTTTAGTTCCTAAGCCTGAAGCAGCAAACAGATTTGCTTCAAAATCAGTGGTATCCTATAACATCAGAAAGATCTAACACTAGGAAACCTATCTATAGATTCATAGTTTCTAGAGTAAGTCTAGAATGATTTCTGTTTATTGACATTTAAAGTTGATGTATTGGCACAATTTAGCAGACAAATATTTAAATACTGGTGATAAGATACTGTGGCTGTCTGTGGTCAACAATATATTTTATAAATTTTGTATTTTATTTTGCATTTTAACTCTCCTCTTTCTAATTCAAAACTATGCGAAGTGTAGCTTCAAAGAATATTCTGTCCATTATTGACACCTAGATAAAACCTGCCTCTCTGTTTAACCCCACTGTACCCCAGAGCTGGGAATGCATCCCCCTCATTTGCGGGTCCTGCAGTTTGTACCATGGGCTATCAGATGGGGCAGGCAGTGCTCAAATCTACCCTGGGAGAGGCGTCTACATTTCTTCTGATACTCAGAACAAGCAAATTTGTATTGAAAATAATATGCCTTTAAATGACTTTGGAATCATACTCTTGATAGGATTTCTGCTGTAGAGAATTGGCAAAAGAATTGTAGGTACAGCTTTCTCTTAAATACCTCTGAAAATGCATTTCTTGGTAAGGGAAGAGCCTTGCCTTCTCTTGCTTACTGGCACTCCTGAATCAATCTATCCTGTTCAACAACTGGGTATCTACTGGACAAAGACTCTCCTGAGAAGGAAAAAAAAAAAAGAAAGCTTTTATGGAATTGATGAAACTAATCACTCTTTCTGAGAAGAAGAAGGGCTCACAAAGCCCTATGCTCTTATGAAGGATGTTTAGTAATGTGTTCGGAAGAAGGATAACCATAGCACAGCTGCATGTGCACAGTCCATTCTACAGCAAAACCATCCCTTCACATAAAAGTTTCCACGAGGAGCACTTGGCTTTTAAAAGTCTTCATGCCTTTCATATTGATATTGACAATATTCATGTTCTCTTCTTGAAGTTCTTATTAATTCAAGTGCCCCAATGATGGAATACTTTCTTAAGGGAAACATCCCATGCCAAAGCTGCCTCTCTGCCCAGTGCTCTCCTACTCGCTTGGAACCGTCTCTGCTGCTGAGGTATGAGGGCTGGCAGAGGCAGCTGCCAGCTCACCCACTAACCTTGCTGCCTTGTACAGGTCCTGAAGGCAAAAGGAGGGCCCTGTAACAAGACATAAAGCCCTGTAACAAGACATAAAGCCATGGGAAATCTGCTCATTCACTTTGCTACTTGCAGTGAATTCTTTCCATCTTGCTTATTCTCCTTCATTTTGTCGCTGCTGTAAAACGCAGGGCTAACCTGCTTGCTTCCATTGTACAGTCTCATCAGTCTCTTTGTTCATTGGTGTACCCAGGTAGATCACAAGTAATTATGGGCTTTTATGCAACTGGGCAGGTGTTCAGTGTCTAAAGCAGTATGTGCCCTTAGGAAGAGCATTAATAAATATAAGGAATATGATACTAATATTTAAAAAAATATCTAGTTCATTATCCTACCTAAAATATTGCAAAGCATTTTCAACAACATCATCGAGATTCTTTGTCATTATAGATGCCTTCGGTTGCAGTCCCAAAATACAGCTTTAAGAATACAATTATAATACACTGAAATGGCAAGCTTGCATGCAAACTAAGGACAGAGTATGAGCTTCATCCATTAGTAACTTGAAATTCTCAATGTTATTTTTATGCATCAGGCTGAAGAAAATGTAATTGTATTCAGTATACTTTGCCTTCTCAGGAAGGCTACTTTTAAAATATTACTTCAGATCTGCTGCAAGTCTTTAAAAACAGAAAAAGGGCTATATCTAAAGAGGTCTGTTGAGAAGAAGTAGAATTGTTCAGATCATTACTATTTAGAGCACCTCAGCTACTGGTTTTCTATAAATCTTTTATCTCCAGTTTCCATTTTTTTTCCTGAAACTATTAAACTTTGGCACTTTTTCAATAAGTTTTGCTACATTTATACATTTTGTCTCAAAGGAGTCAAAAAATACAATTATTTCTGAAAACAAATGTATGATATAAAATTCAGGAAACAACGGTGCATTGGTTTTATTACGTCAGAAGTACTAAGTGATTTACACTGCAATTTGAACTAGATTAGGCTGTAAAATACTTAAATACATTTATTCAAACAAGTATTCTCACTGAATCTTATTTCGCCGAGTAAGGCTGTGCTGTAAAATACTTCCCTGTTGAGATAATGATATTGTTTCTTATCAGAACATTTCAACCACATTTCACCAAAATAAATAGTTTTGTTTTCTCTTTTTTAATCAGTAATTTTATTCGGTTACTGCTTGTCTGATGTGGTATATCCATGGGAAAACGTTAATATCTAATAGAAAGAGAATTAAATGCCTTAATGACCAGTTTCATAGATGAATTCTTATAGAAGAGATAGCCACAACAGAAATATTAAAAAATCCTTTAATATCCCAAAGGACCTACTGCAGTATTTTTAATTTTACTCTGGAAGAATAGAAAAAAATGCATATTTTAAAAATAATGTTATAAAATTTCTGCATAATGTTTCCTGGTTTTGTTTAACACAAATTACCACTTACTTTGGGAATGACAACATTTATATTTGAAAGATTTTGATTGTAGCTTACATATATTGCAATCAGATAAACCTATAGGATCATCTTTGAACAAATAGATTATTCATAAACAGAATTTCAGAAAGGCTCTCATGGTTTGCTCTTTCTGCACCACAGCACATAGCATGACTGTGAAATCTTTAAACTCTATATAATGAGAGTGATTATGTAAGCTGTGGCAAGAAAACTGGGAGTTTATTTGTGGTCTCTTTTGCTCTGACCTTCATTAAGCTTTACATGAATCAGCCATTTGTTTTAGATACAGAATGCTTTGTGAAAAATCCAGTTCAGAACATTTGAATACTAATGACTGCAATAACTTGATGGTCCAACTTTTGCATGTATAATAATTGGCAATATAGCTATGCTATTCAGTTTCTATTACTCTATAGCTTTTACTTCTAGCAGATTACCCAGTTATCTAAGTCCCTGCTAAATACTTATTTTTAGCCAAATGCTTATTATTTGTGCAAATCCTGACTATACAAAATTTTGAATACAGCATCTCTGCAGAGAGATGCCATGTCTCATGTCTAACAGCTGTTCCTCTTTGCAAACTGGCACATGGCATGCACCCTGCAGTCTCTGGACTACAGGAGATACTGTCAGCCTCTGCCATCCAGGAGAAGAATTGCACATCAACAAGCAAAGAAGCAGGCACAAACCTAGAAGGCAAACAGCCTTCAGAAATGAGGGACTTTCAGTGTCCTTGAAAGTCACATTCCAGCTCTTTAAATTCTCACTTCAGTTCACCAGATCTGCTCTGTCTTATACATCTAGGGATCTTGCCTTCAGTGTGAAAAACCTCTCTCAACTGTTTGCTGAGCTCCCTTCAGTTAGGTAGCTGTTGCTGATGTTACAGCACCTAAGCAGTGCCACAGCTGGAGCTCCCAATCCTCCTCCTGCACCCCAACAGCCTGCATTAAAGTCAGTGGTAGGGGCTCAGATCTACTGGGTATTCAGATTCTCTCCTTACAGATACTTTCTTAAAGTCCATTGGTACATCATTCTTTTAAGTAAATTTAAAACTGCTATGAAAAAGAGAAATGCAAGCTGACAGTGGAAAGTAAATATATGTGAAATATTTGAGTTTCAGTGAGTTTATACTAATGAAGATCTTTTGTGCTAAATAACAATAGGTTAATTTGTATGATGTCAGAAAGAAAGATCAAGCTGTGACTCTCAAAGTGTTGGGGTTTTTCTGTGAGCTTCTTCAGCTTTTTGTTTAATTGATGTTGAGAAGAATGAAAATTAAATGTCAAACTGTGTATGAATATGTTATAGATAGTAGGCAGGAAACTTTGTAATAGTAATATTTTATATTGAACTTATAGGCAGGAACAAGACAATCAGCATCATTTGAAAATTCTCCAATTCTCCATTACGATGGTTTTCCAGTGGAAAAAAAATGCCCTTTCCACAAATATAAAATTTGGTTTTGTCAAAAACAAATATGATTATCCTTCAGAAAAGAATGAAAATATCTGGATTCAACATATATAGCTCATAAAATATCTCATGAGCCTATATATAAGTGATAGGGCACAAAGGAAACAGCCTCAAGTTTTGTCAGAGTTGGTTTAGATTGGATATCAGAAAGAATTTCTTCACAGAAAGGGTTATTAGGTATTGGAACAGGCTGCCCAGGGGAGTGGTGGAATCACCATCCCTGGAGGTATTTAAGAGAGGTGGTGGTGATGCTTAGGACATGGTTTAGTGATGGACTTAGTTTATGTGGATGGTTGGACTTAATGATCTTCAGGATCTTTTCCAACTTAATGATTCTATGATGATCAACACAAAACTTACCCAGTGTAAAATTACATGTCAGTGTAGTCAATATTAGTCTGCTCTGATTTTTTTTTTTAATTTATTTTTCTTACCTAAAATTGAAGCTGAAAATTTGGAAATTCCTGTGAGAACAAGGAATCTTCAAATACAACACTCTAAATGGAAATGGTACGTTTCCTTCTTATTAATATTCACTGGCAGGATTTTTACTGTGCATTCCAAATATTATTTTTGCAATCATAATAGATGTTACCTAAAACATCTGCCAATATTTTAGCTTCACTTTCATTTTTCACTTTTTCCTTTTTTCCTTTTTCATCCCTTTCCTATTTTGCCTTTGAAAAAATTAATACTTATCTTTCACAAAAAGAAGACGTGTTTACAGATTTCCAAAATAGACATTTCTGAAATCTGAATAAAAATATGATCTTTGAAGGATTTTGTAACATCTTTGCCTCTTGATGATTGTGGAGAGCTGAAAGAAAAATTGCAGCAAAGATGGAAAAGTGCAAAGGGAAGTAAAAATATCAAGATTTTCCCATTTTCCCAGCATTATTTGAAGTAGACCTCCAAACCCATTTAAATCAATGTTAGCTACACTGAGAATTACAATAAATTCTTCCAAGCCCAGAGTAGTTTCCAAAAAGGCTGTCCATTGTCTTTCATGGGTTTAAATGCATCCCCTACGAGAGTTCATTCAGAACACCTTCATCCTCAAAATGTCTTGTTATTACTGAAAAGCATAGTGAGGCTTCTTTACAAAATTTAGTTAGAACTAGAGCCTTTGTGCACGTTTTTCTCTGCTTCTATTCAGTAAATACTTTCAATAATAGGCAATAATCCAGCCTTTAGTACAAGCTTTATTGCATAAATTAATTTCTCAATAAATATTACAATGAGTTTACTTGGGGCTTTGTCATCCAAAGTATGTAACAAATATGAACTTGACAGTTACCATCTGGTTCAATTTGATTACGATCAGTAATGAAATAATGTGTAAAAGTATGAAGAGGAAGAAAGCTATGAGCATCTTGAGTGATGAAATTGTGACTACAAATCACATAGGCTATGTCCTCAGTTAAGCTGCAATATCTGCAGTCTCAATAAAAATGTAATTTGATCTAAGTCAGTATAAAAATATTTTTTTAAAAAAGAAATCACAATAAACTAATTTCATTTATTTTCTGGATAGAAAGGTAATGTGGAGGAGATAGTTCAGATTAATTTTGGAAAAGCAATTACTACAGTATTTCATGAAATATGTAATAAAAAATTGTTCAAATTGTTTTGGATGAAAATGTGCAAGAAAAACTAAAACAGGGACCTTCTACACATGCAAATGTTGTACATTTTACTTTATCAGAAAGTTTGTTCTTTGTGTGTTGTAAACATTTCCAAAAGCAAGGTCTACCTAGACTGCATGCTTTGCCCTTGATAATAGACTTCAAATAAATCCTTGTCATACTTTCTAAGGTACGTTAGACTGGATATCTATTGCCCTGCTCAGCTGGTGATGGCAGCTTTCTTGTTTATAATGTCATCTCTCTTTTCCTGCTTTGATTTAAGCATCCCCATCTTTGCTTTCTTACATCCCTGAGCCTTCCATCAACCATGTACAAGAAGGCATTGTGTGCGTTGACCACAAGTGCTAGCAAATTGGTTGCAAATTGGCCAAGGGACCAAACACTGATGGGTAATGAAAGCCTGAGATGCCTGAGAATGCTCCATACTATATACAGAGACATTAAACAGAAGTGAATGCCTCCTGCAGTATTGCCTGTGGGAGCACCACTGTGATGAGTGCATGATCAGACCTGGGTGTTTCTTTTAATTATCACATCGAGAAGAAATGCAAAGCCTTTTTAATGTACAATGACAGTAAGGGAGGAAAACAGGAAAACTTCACTGAAGCCAGAGAGCAAGCAATGACTTTATTTTCATCTGTCTTCTCCACACCCTTTTCGCTGCCAAAATCTGTACCAAGCTGTTGCAGCCTTTAGCACCAGTCAGCTGCACAAGTACCCATTGTACGTCCCTTTGCAACTCCTGCTAGAACTTGGTCCTCAAAGAGGCATTCACCATAAGTCACAGCTGTGTCATCTTCCATGAGCCTACAGTTTGTTGATGCTGCCTGTTAAACTATTTACAATGAGAAATAATGGTTTAATTCCGTATGCAGTCTGACACAATCACAAGATCCCATGGTCTTTTTGATTATCTGTTACCAAATTTATTTTTTTTTTTAAAGAGAGATTTCTAAGAAACTCTTTCAGCTTATAATTATTTGAAAATATCTGATCACTGAATTTAGTCTATGGGTCTTTGGCATTTCCGTGAGTCTTCAAGATTCACAAACCCCAATTTTTGTCACTCATTTAGAACCGTGGAGATGGCTTGCAGTTATGTTAGTAGGCTTAGATCAGATATTATTCCACTATTAAAATGTTTTTCCTTATGTTTTTCTTTCTCCTTTGACTATTACATTCTTTGTATCCACTTCTCTTTCCACATAAAAGGAGGAAAAATCCCTCCTTTCTATACTAACAGATAGAATATCTTATCCTATGATGCCACTCCCAATCTGTCATTGCCATGCATAAGAAACCTAAATTTAATCTCTCACAAAGTGTACAGCAGCAAGACAGTGCAAACTAACTCACATGTTTGTTTTATAATACTGCCAGGATTGAACTTGATCAAATTATTGACCATGCAAGTAAGACAATATAATCTTTGGAAAATATTTCTGAAAGTGCATCTTAGTAGAGTACACAGAAAATAATTTAATTGGGGCAAATCAACATCTCCTTTGATTTTGAGAAAGATTCACAGATGTAAGTGATCCCCTTCACTCACAGATGCATGCTCATGCACACCTTCAGTTGGATGTAGAGTGCACTCTTATTGATCGAAAGCTAAGTAAGCAGAACTCTAGACCTTCTGTATGTCAGATGTCCAAAAGGACTGCACTTTGGGTGCATAAATATGTCCTGAATTTCTTGGCAACCTGAGGAAGTGCCTCCACAGACTTCTGTAGCCATGCTTATCGAGATCTTCCAGCCAGTTGCTTAGTCCTTGATCCTTGACTCTCCTTGATTTCCCCTCAGTCATTTCATTGGTGTATTTAATAATAGTATTTCTGAGTAAGTCTTCAATAGTGCATACAGAGCAAAAGGGATGTCTGTGAACCTCTTGGTCCTCTTGATGAAACAGATGAGTTTAGCAGAGGATATAATCTAGATCTGAGTCTCAATAGCATTTCAAGAAATGGAATAATGCTTGTCACATTATCCTGAATCATATCAGGGCAGATCAAACAGACAGTGAAACCCTTTAAATTCCTGCTTAGTTTTAGTCATTTTTAGTAGCTCTACATTAAAGTAATAATAATAATTTAATAATAATAATAACTCTCAGGCTAGAAATCTTAGCGCACAATAAATGCCATTCTAGAAAGACTCCTATCATAGCAAAGTAGAACCATCATGCTTTTATGGAAAGCATGGTTTTCTGTTTAGTGATTTCAATATTTCCTTTTTTGTTCAAGAAATTGAAAGATGCCATTTAAATTCTAGCCGGTATGTATCTGATAGTAAGTAGTACCCTAAATCAAGCAGCTGCATGATAAAATTACTAAACCTTTGACTGCAAATCTGTGTATTTTTTTCCTTACTAGGAAGTAAATTTACTACCAAGGGTATAAAATATTTACATATGTATTTGTGTTTTTATATATACATACATTGTTACATATATATGTATGTATTCATGTTTATATATATACATACAGACATTAGGCACACTGGGATACCTGCCAACACATGTTGTTTGAATACTTTCCTGAGAGAAAGCCTTGACCACTGGCTGGAAGCTGAGGCATTTCCCCATGCTGCTGCCAGGGCTACAGTGGCAGAGGCCTGGAGTCACAGCCTTTGGGCCACACATAAAGGTGTGCCCAACTGTAGGCTGTATTCACCTGTGTTTCTCCTTTTTTAACAACTTTATTTTTGCTCCTGTACCTTCTACGTGTGCAAAGGCTGCCTCCTGAGGTCTATCAGTGAAGGACATTGCTATAGATCTGTGCTTCTTAAATGTGTCCCTTGCCACCCCCACGTGATTTCAGGCCATTTAGTTTGTTGGATTGAAGAATGTGATGTAGGATCTCCCTGCTGCTCAGCTGTAAGAATGCATATGCCCTTAGAACAGCGCAAAGTGGCCATATCCAAAGCAAGGGATGTTCTCACCATTTCTGCATGAGCAAGGATACATCGGATGCGTTTCTTAGACGTTGATAGTTATTTTGAGTGATTGAATGAAAGCCACTTAGAAATCTGTTTCAAGCTGAAAGACACTTGCAAACACTTTGCTTTGCTTGGTGCCTGCAGTGTTTATCCTTTCATACTGCTCCGTTCTTCGTGTTGTGCTTATCCATTGCTACTATCCTGCAACATAGCTAACATCTCTGCCTGAACTGGGCCCAGGCTCAAGAGGAGCTTTGAAAGCAGTTGTGTGAACATTCTTAGAAAGAGTGTACATGCAAAAAAGCATACTTTCCAGAGTGTTCACACTGCTATCTTTTCATGGGAATGTTCTCAAGAAAATCATTTCCTTTCAGGAATATGTGCAAGGTATAAATAAGAGGGTTAGAGATACCTACAGAGTGTATTTTGTATTCCTTATTTAAATGCAGAAATTCTTTCCAGTGTTCCTCTAGTTTCAAAGTTTGTATCATCATGAAGACTGTTCTTAGATTGCAGGCATTCCTGATCTTCATATAGTGTCTAGCCCTCCAAAAGGTCATTTTCTGTTGTCCACGGTGGTTAACTTGGACTGTATGGCTCATCTGTAGTATTATTTCACTGGAAATAAGAATTCCATGACTCCAGGATTTTGTTTGTTTTTTTTTTTAAAGGACACCCTTCCACAAAGCTATCACAAATTTCAGGAAAGGAACTTTAACTTGGTGCATTTATTTTTTTTGTTTGTTTGATTGTTTCCCACAGCACTTTTACATCTTAACATAGCTGTCATTTTGTCTGTCCCTTACCTGTCCCTCCATAAGCCCACAAAAGAAAGCATAAGTTGCTGCTAAGTAATTCACCTTCAGCTGAGGGTGATTTTTTTTTGCTTTCTACATGAAGACATTATTATGTTATACCAGTTAATTCTTTTCCTGTACTCATTTCCAGAAAACCCACATTCAATCAGTCTTTTTCCAGGGGACACGTATTGATGACTAATTTTACTTGAGTTCCTAACATAGAGCGTATCTGCTGTTTCATTTCCTTCTCACTAATGCCTACAAATATGATTCTCTTTATCTGCAGCTCTTTGGGAATGCTTGTGAAATTCAGCTTCTGAAAAGGATTTGTGGTATAATATCTCAGCTGGAGATATTGTAAGATAATACTTTTTCTATAGCAGCAGGGAAGAAAGTAGCCCATATATCCTTTGAGGTTTTATGAAAACATTTGAGAGGGACAAACTAATTACACTATCTCCTCAGCAGAAAATGGGCAGATTAGAAGAGCTGTATCAGTCTAAAATGGTCTGGAAAGCTCACAAATGATTACTCCCTCCTTGTAAAAATAAAGTGTTCTGTTAAATTAATAAACCTAAAAACATGCTTGGAATCAATGAATCAGGAAAGGAGTTATGTGGAATTTATAAAATGCATATAAATCATTTGGTCTGCTTATTTGTGCTCAGAAAACACTTACAGGCTTTTTGGAAATTTCCTACCTATATTATAAACACTGCAGCCCAGGTTGTAATATTTCAGAACACTCTCTCAGTTATGATTACGCTGAGAATCTTCCTGTCTGATGTGTCTGCAATGACTTGCTGTTGCAAGTGCTTGACAGAATCACTTAAAAGGAACAGGAACTACTGTGAAGTATCTGTTGATACATGGTGGATTTTATATGTATATTCACTTTCTCTATATATCCATTCTTTCTCTCTCTGTATATATATATGTTTGCATAGACACACAGTCACATAGAGATCCTGGAAATAAAACAAGTATAATACGTCCCCATAAGACTGAAGGAAGATTTTATTTTGATGCAGTCTCTGCACAAGCTTGTAAGAACAGTGAAATCCTGATTCTTCTACGTTAAACACAGGCAAGTATTTTATTTTTTTAATTGAAATCTGAAAATATAACTGTCTGAGTCCTCTTGCATTTCTCTTAGTATCATTTTCTTGAAGGATATTTGTTACTAAAAGGACATTTGAGTTTTTGCTGAAATGAATCCAACTGGATTCTGTCTAATTAGAAGGAATGTACATGTTTTCATTTCTGTCTACATTCCTGGTATTACTTCAAAACCACTGCCATTTACATCGGTGAAACCCCTTGTTAATAACTGTATGAAGCCCATAATACCAGTGACAAAAGTGAAGGTCCTCCAAATGTCATAAGCTTCTGCTATGGATTTCTTCTGCATGCCATGACATCACAGAGCAATTTGTGTGAGAGAAACTGGATGTCACCAGGGCCAGCTTCCAAGCCAGATGCAAATTAGAGCTCAGGGCCTTTGGGCCTAGTCCAGTGCAGATCCATCCAGGTGGCTTTCATGGTGCTCACTGCTTAGAAGCAAGAGTACTTTGCTGTCATTTACTTAGCCCAAGTAAGCACTGAAAATGAGTGACAAGTTAAAGAGGCAACATTTCCAAGATTGCAACTAAATCCCTGAGATAATAAAGATGAACAAAAGTGTAATCACTTAGATGTGTTAATTCACTTTAAATGCATAGAAAATGGGAAACGTTTTTAAGGCAGGCTACATGTACATTTAATTACTTGGCAGTGAATCAGAAGGGTTATGTTTGCTGCACGTACTCCCCATTTTTCAGACTACAGCATTACTGTTCCTTCAGTTCTATAGACAATCTCTCTCTCTGCACCTAGCAATTTTTCTTAGGTATTACTACCAGTACTCAAAGTGTCAATGACCTTTCCTCTTCTGTGTTAATAATCTCTTCAGCAGTTTATTCCTGTGGATATGAACTTGAGCCTTCTTTATATAGGGTGTTTATTTCTTCATCTTTGACTGGTTCTGAGCCATGAAATGGGATTTTATCTTGGCCAAGCCCTGTAAACAAACAAAAAAAAATGGAGCAAAGAAATGGAAGCATAAGCCAAGTGGCTTTGCCGTACCAACATATTCTGGTGTGTGTGGTGTCAGTGGAAGGACTGGTAAGAGAGAGAGGGTTATCATCCCAGGTGGTGGACAGCATGAGAGAAAGGTGCTGGATTTTCCTGGAAGATTTTAGAAATACTGGAGGATGTTGGTGTCATACTGTGTGCTAGACAACGGTTGGTCCAGCAAATGATGTGAGAGGTAAGGAGGAGAGACACTGGACAATGTATGTGTTAAAAGTGATACCAAGTCCTATGCTGTGATGAACAAGGGCATTGTAAGCAGATATATGGTATGATCAGAGCAAGACAGTAGGAAAATTATTTGCTTCTTCCCAAAGTGAATCACCAAATACAATGTTTTGCTTTATCCTAAAATTTCATTTATTCTTTCTTTCCACTTGCTTTCTATTGTTCCAGGAAAAAAAAGGTTGTGCATTAAAATTCAACATATTTTTTTGTAAGGATCAGAAAATTGAGAAAATAATCTCAGTTATTTATCCGATACACAGTTCTTATGAAGATTTCTTCCCCAGAGCAGAGAAAAATTATTACTCTCCTTTCATACCTCACTCTCCTAAGGGTTTACTTTATGTGAAAGAAGCAGTAGCATTTCCATTCCTTCCCTTTGATCCATGAAAAGCCTTGGTCTACAAAACTGGCAGTTATTTCCTGATAACAGGAGCTTTGACAAAAGTCCAGACCATCTGGGATTAATTTACACAGTTTTAGGGAGGCAATTATCAACTAACACAGCATGCTGTATAAAAGGCTAGGAGCAGAGCCTGCAGTTGGCTTTAGGACTTTGGTTTAGGTAGTGGTTAGTATATGGGTAGAAATTTTGAGTGACTACAGTAACAAGGATTGAACTTCTTGTTTGTGTTTTGGATATATTGTTACTGAGATACAATGAGAGAGAAGATAACATAAGGTGGCCATTTTGAAAGAAGTCCACAACAGCATTGCTGACAATGATGTTCATTTCAAATTTCTTGATGGTACATACTATCAGGTTCTACAAGTTTCATTCTGAACACACCTCAGTTGAAAGTATGTGAGGAAAAAAAATCATGACGTTGTCTACAGAGAACCCATCACCATCATCACTCACTAGCTGGGTAAGCCAGTTCAGGGGATTTTTTTTGGTCTGTTCACAAAATAGCCTCCAGATCCATTTATTTGCATCTGTTCCAATACTACTTGGGAAATGTTACTGCCAAATATGAAATGGTATTTTTCCATCATGTGAGCATATCTCCCAATGCAGGCACTACAGGTTCCATCTTGGGTTGTCCTTCCAGCAAAGCATACTCCAACATGCTTATCATGCAGTATGGCATTTCCACACAGATGAAACATGTGGGACAGATTCCTAAACTTTTTGGAATGTCCCAGAAAAACAGTCTGTTCTGACAATAAGGCAATACAGCTTATTTTTAAAATAATGAGTAAAGAAGATAGATGTCAGACAGAAAGCAGATGTGAAATGTTATTTACTATGAAATGACAGACTCCTTTCTACCTTGAGGTCTCCTCACAGTTCTGTCTCAGGTGAGCAGTGGAGATCTACTGCTATTCCCACACCACTGCGTTACCATGGCCTGTCTTTCCCCATGGCCCAGCTGTTGTATACCATAGATACAGCTGTCACTGGTCAGGTGGACATGGCTCCCTGGGACTAGAGAGAGGCTGTGGCATGGTGCTATCAATGTACATACAGCAGTCAGGCTCTGCAGCAGGGAAGTGTGATGTGGGGGGCCAAAGACAGGTCTGAGAAGTGGCAAACAAGGGGCTGAGCAGTTAGGAGGAGTGGACATAAATCAGTAGATCCCATTAGGTCAGGTATCCATATAGCAGCTCTGCTAATTATTCTGGATCTGGCCCTGAGGTATTTATTGATGTCTTTCCTGAACAGTGGGAAATGATTCATTTAACTTCATTGATAGTAGTCCTCAAATATTCTAGATCCTTGATAACTAACTCATGAGTTTAAAACTGTAGAGAAAGCTTAGTTCTTTTACATTTAAGCAACTCCTGCTGAGAAGACATCCCCTTTGGCATCCAGGCACCAGCTGCTCTGACAACAAGCAGCCAGGGTAGAGTCTGGATTTAAGGATACCAGCTTGTTAGATGCATTTCCTCCTTTATGTCACTCAGCATGACTCAAACCCTATTCAAAGAAGTTTTATTTTGTCCAAGTTTTGGGCTTGGCAGATGTTATTTTTCTTCCTTGGTACTCCTTTCATCACTGCTGCTGTCCTGTGTATTCACGGTATTCATTCAGTCCCAATGTTGCCTACACATCAGCTCCATCCTGCAATGAGTTTCTGCACTTGCAAGAGGCAGAAAACTCACTTCTGCTTCTGGCCTGCATCCTAATTAATAGAAAGCATCCATTTATTCTGATCTCTCTGCCTTTCCTCTCATGGGGTTGTCTCTGGCACAGGGATCCTGGCTATTGCTGCTTATAAACGGCAGAAGGAACAGAAGATGGTTGTCTCTGAATGAGGTCTTTACCAGGTTTAAGAAATAAATAGGTAACTTATTCCCTTGAAATGATGAGAGCTTTACCTATGAAAGCAAAACTGTTGATGGGAGATAGGTGCTTTAAAGTGGTAAGTTCTGTTTCTTAGTTAACAAAAAGAAAAAGGCATAAAAATAAGACCATATTTATGTTATTACCTTCCTCTATGTGTTAATGATTATTCACAAAGAAAAAGTGAGAAAAAAAAAAAGAGAAAACAATTTTTTCCAGAACCTCTTTTGCTATGTTTGTAGGTTGCTATTTAAATTGACTAACATAAAAGCATTCAAACAACATGTAATTTTTTCAAAGTTGATCAAGGATATCTGAAATCTTGTACAGAATAAGAAGCAAAGCACGTAGGAAAAAACAATGGTACATTTCAAAGACAGTGCTTTAAATTTGCACCTTGTAAGGTCCCTGGGATCTGAGAATTTAGGACAGAGCTCTTCTGCCCTGAATTCCCACTGATCCCATGCACAACCGTAAGCCTTTCCTTTTCTCACCAAAAAGTATTGCTGTACAGAGTTGTAGTGTCAGTTTCAGCAACAGCACAACACTGCTACTTAATATATGTTAAATAAAGATGGTTTTCTCTGTTTGGATAAATTCCAAAGTTACTCGAATCATTAAGTCTTTTAACCCAGTTATTCTTTTAAAGTTCAATTAGTTATATTCTGACCATTCTACGAATATTATTTGCTTAAGGAAAGAATGTACAGCACTTTCATTGCCTGACAGACTGAAAACTTTCCAGTGTTCTGAGGTGACAAGGATGCTATGAAACTAAAATGGGTACCCAGAGGACTACTTGTCTGCAAATTCATGGAGAGGAAGTATGAAAAAAAAAAAAAAGTTGTAGGTATTGCTTACACTCACATCAAACATTCTGTTAGTGTGAAGACCAATTCTCAGGCCATATTCATGCTCCCTACTCCAAATTCTATCAGTAATAATAAGCTTCCAGGGTACTGTGCTTGAGAGTGTCTATTGATGTGATGAGTTAGAAGTGTAGTCACTTTCTTAACGGTCTTCTTTTTTTTTCTTTTTCTTTTTAATCTTTTGTGATATGGAATAGCCTTCATGCAGATGAAAATTTCTCTTCTAGCATAGAGCAGTCAGATCAAATTCTGTCTTGTCAACCCAGTTGAGTACAGTCAAAAGCTGTTGTGAACATCTCTGGAGATTCCAAGGTCGAAGGCGAGGAAATAAGTTGCTAAGTTGCATACAAATCTGTAGGAAGAAAATAAATACTTTGTGGTTGAATTTGTTCTAATTTGCTATTTGGAGACCCCTCTTTTTTGTCCTCTGTTTTGCTCTCCCAGCAACACTTATTCCTTACAGAATTGCTCTGCTTAATTTTTGAATAATGTTGCAATTCTAACATAGCTTTTACTGGCTCTTTCTGTCAAACCAATGCAGTTATCCACCATTGGTCCCATCTACTTTCTTGTGATAAGTGGTTTAGAATAGGGATAGATTCATAACCAAGGCCACCACCAAAACCTACTGGGAGTTGCTGCCACATATTGCCTTCCTCATATTTATAAACTGAAAGTCCCGCATACCCAAATCACAGCACTTACTACATTTGCTGGGGTTAATGTGGTGTGATGTGAAAGATAGAATTAGACAATCAGTTTCTCCTGTTTCATATTTAGAAGAAAAACTGAAAGTACTTCAGGGTAACACTTCAGCAAGCAGGAAGTAATTTGGTAAATTCCCTTTTGGACATGCTAATCACCTGATTTTTCTATTTTTTTTTTTCACACTTTGTTCCCATCCCCTTTGATCTCCTCTCACTCCTGTTCTACTTGCTGAAGAGCAAAAGTACCCTTGAGCTGAAAAGCCAGACTTTTCACATGGAAGCATGTACCAAGCAGCCAATTAGAAAGTACTTTATTTTGCTAACTGTCTGCTAATTAGTAACTCTGCTAATCAGCTGGGTTTTGATTGCCTAAGTCATTTCTCTCAT
>PPHD01003091.1:0-32901 GCA_002909625.1 Bambusicola thoracicus
GTATTATCTTTCTCTGTGTCAATAAATACTCCTTTATTCCCTGTTTATCCTAAGATGAAATTTTTGGATTAACTGCTTGATGAGATCTAACTCTAAACCCTTTCAAAATCTGCATCGTCTCTATTTTTATGGGATTTGGTTCGTTTCTCTTTCACTCCAAAGAATGTGATCTGAGACTTACTGGAGTCACTGAAAGGGTTTCCTTTCAGTTAGGTTTCAAATTGAGCTCTGGGTAAAGAAATTTGTAGAGGAAGGAATGAAACCTCCCAAACCCTAAAAGGTTTCTGCAGGATGGTTCTTCAAAAAACAATACAATAAAAAAAAATACACCATTATAAATGCCCTTGGAAAAGCTATCTAGGAGCTCGTGAGAAGTGCTTGTGGGAGGCCAGATTCTTAGAAATTCAGGCTTATAAAAGGTGGAACTAAAGGCATTAATGGTTATTAAAGCTGAGAAGAGTGAAAGGTTCTTGCATCAGACTTGCTTCCCATAGAAGCATAGAAAGGCTCTTCCCTGACCTAAAGCTGTGTAACAGATTATCTACGGTCTGCGTTGCTTGGAATTCTTCCCCTCTTCCTTTTGTACAGACAACTGGGTTTTAGATGATGGGGAATTCTGGATATTTCCCAGTCTTCATAGAACCGTTAAGGTTGGAAAAGACCTCTAAGGTCATTTGGTCCAACCATCCACTTACCACCAATATTATTAGCCACGTCCCTCATGCCACATCTCCACGGTTCCTGAACACCTCCAGGGACAGTGCTTCTACCACCTCCCTGGGCAGCTGTGCCACTGCAGCGCCACTCTTTCTGAGGAGAATTTTTCCCTAATATCCAACCTGGACCTCATCCAGTGCAACTTAAGGCCATTGCTTTTATAGCTTCTGTGAATTACTGTTCATAATAGGAAGAGATCTATTTCTGGGTGGACCTACTGATGTCTAGAAAAGGTGTTTTGAAATCATTTGGTGAAGAATGCCCATAGGATAACCTGAGGAGACTGCACTGATATGCAGTGTATTTTTACAGCGGTGCTGGTGACAGCAGGCTTGCACTTCATGCTGTGCCCACATGTGCTCTCATCACATGTGATTGGTTACACAGCCTGGGATGTCTAATTGCCTGACTGTAATCTGCCTGCCCTACCAAAAGTTGCCTCATTCTGCTTTTGACTGGGTGCTTCGTGACAAACGCCCTTTGGATGGAGTGACCTGGCCTTCTAAGGATTCATAAAGGTTTTTCTTATGCTTTTACACAAAGCCTGTATTATATTTTTTTCATTGTTTTATGGTTTTGCAATGGAGGTTCGGCTGTGGCAGGGAAGAATTCACAATAGCTAGAATAGTACATCAGTGGTGTAAAACTGCTTGAAATAGCAGCAGAACTAAATTTTTCCAAAGGCTTCCAAAAGATGAGTGCTGCTTTGGCTATTGCAGCACTCATTGTGAGCAAATCCAAATCCCATCTGTGCTTCAGCTATGCCTCATGCTATGTAGGTGAGAGGCTAAGAGCCTGATGGGAGAGCAAACACCGTGCCCTTGTGGAATACCTCAGCCTGGTAGGACCCAAGGTCAGATGATGCAAACCCCTCCTGTTTAATAACTACCACGAATAGTCCGTCAGGGAGATAAGGCCTTGCATATCTGCAGGTCTGTGTGATGGGAGTTGCAGTGAGCTCGGCGCCAGGCAGCAGTGAGGCAGTGCGAAATGTAAAGCACAGGAATGCAAATGGCACGCTATAAAGGGGCAAGGAATTGATTCGATGGCACACCCAGGCACTTTGTGATTGTGGGCGATGATCTATTTCTGGACTTTGGAAGTGAGCCATCCAAAAGTAAATGTTTAGTCAGCCCGGTGAGCCATCTGCAGTGCACAGCGTGTGGTGGCAGGGAGGTTTGGTGGGGATGGGGCTCACTTCTAAAGAGAGGGCCAAACAGGATTGTGGTATGAAGAGACAGAAAGGTGTAGATACGCAGAGAGGTGATAGATGGCCCATTCTTGGAGACACCCAAAGTCAAGCTGGGCAGGGCTCTGAGCACCTGATCTAGCGTAGGTGTCCCTGTTCATTGCAGGGGAGTTGGACCAGATGGCCTTTAAGAGTCTCTTCCAACTTAAACAAACTATGAGGTATAGCAGCTCTCCATCCTAGAGACCTTTGATGAGAGGGAGGGAAAGCAGAAGAAAGAGACCAGCCTGCCACTTGTGAGGCTGTGTACGTGGCATAGTGGGGCTTTCCTCACTGTGAAGGTCACATCTCTTAAACAAGCTCTAACTCTGGGACTCTGGCACAAAACTGAGGCTCACTGACAATTTTTGGCTTGCAGATGTGTGTGCAGCTGCTTGGCCTTTGATTGCAGTGGGGTTTTTTTAGTCAGAACTGGGCAATGCCTGAACTGAGCATGGGGCTGAGCAAGAGGGACACGAGGCAGCAACTCAACCGTAGTCTGGTTGAAAGCAGAAAGCTGTATCTCAAAGCTTTGGCTGGTGGAGACCCCTGTGAGATTGCAGTCAGGGGCTGGGATTCTGTTCATTGGGATGGGCGAGTTACAAAATGTGGATCTGGGTTCAGGTTACACTTCTGCTCCCCAGGGCTCTTCCAGGTGTTCAAGTACAGACTTCTGGCTTGGGCCCATCTCTAATTAGGCATATTATTTAAAAGTATTTTCCTTCCTGAGATCTTGGCTTGTCTCCACTAGCCTTCTTTGCTGAGCTAGAGCTCAGTGTGCTGGATATATTAATTGAACTGTTTACACACCTGGTTTCCCGCAAGAATAGACACCCGGCTCCTGCTTTTGAAAAGCCTAGCCCAGAGGCTGTAAACAGGAACTGTGCTCTGTCTGGAAAAGCTGAATGGCTGCCTATCTCCCCTCCCCGGAGCGGTGGGAGCAGCAGCAGCTGCAGGCATGGGTCAGTTGAGCATGGAAACCGGCTCGAGCCCTTCCCACCAGTCCTGTGCTCCATCTGGCCCAGGTCCCCAGCAGCTGTAGAGCCACCTTCTCCACAGGGTTACTCTCCTTGTTCCTCACTGTGACAGGAGAGATCCCACCTGGCTTTTGGGCAGCTCAGAGGCATATTTTTCCTCAAATATGAAAGCCAGGGCCATAGTGGTTGAGTACTGTCCTGTGTGGAACTGGAGATGGGACTTTTGTTTACATCCAAGCTCCCTAGAAACAGTGGTGGGTTTTGCACACCTCGTTTTCTTCAAATTGTGGTATAGGGGAATCTTTCATAACTCCATGTGTAGCTCAAAGAATAACCATGGGAAGAAAGGTTGCTGGTTAGAATAAGGCAAAAATGATCTGTCGTGATCCTTTGGGCTTCAAATGTATGAGCATAAACGGGTTCTGATGCACATCTTTATTTCAAAGAATAGGAGGAGAAGAAAGGCAGCGGGAAAACCCCTTGGTTGATGCTGTCAAGGAACTTTTCTTCTCAGCCAGGTAGTGTTGGAAAGCGCCATAGATGCTGAAATGGGACTTCACACTCTGCTAGGGAGTCCCCCTTCATGCTGGCAAGCGCTCCGCGCAACCTTAACGTGCCTCTGGTTTTGTAAATCTGCTGTAAGCTTCTGAATACCACTTTGCAGCAGCTTCAGGTTTTATTTTTGCTGCTTCATTTCTTTACTGAATGTTCCCTCAGCTGAATTTGGGAAGTAGCTTACCCGTGTGCAAGCCCTGGAGTATCATGCACCAGGGTTGGGGCATCATGCTGATGCACTCCTTAGGGCAAGGAGTGTGATGATGATGTGCTGGGCGTTGGCATGGTTAACTGTCTGTACTTCTTGAGGTTTCCAGAGCAGTGTTGGTGTAAGGCCCTGGAGGAGTCTCCCCAGGGCAGGTCCCGTGCTGCTCCTTGGAAAGTAACATCAGATGGCTGAGAACAGGGAAGAGGAAATCCAATACACCATAGGGCCAAATTTGCTATCCAAATTCCAATCCAGCTCGGAACTGGAATTGCTGTTCCCAAAGCACTGAGCTGGGCTGGGATTTTTCCAGCAAGCCTCCAAAGGGGCACCAAGTGGGGAAGGAAAGCTGCTGTGATATCTGTTTGTAGGTACTTATGCTATCAGGGAACGCCAGCAGCTCTGGCACAGCTCCTGATCGGCCAGCAAGCGCTGATGTTGTCGCTGAACTTTGCTGGTGCTGACTGCTGCTTGGCTGTGGAGATTTGGTTACGTGCCATAAGTGAGTGTTAGAGCTGCAAGGGCTGGGAAATCTCAGTTAGCTATGGAAAGGGCCCAGCGAGACAAACCAAGGTGGCAGGTGCTTTTGTCCAGGTTTGCGTCGAAGCTTTCCACAGAGAAAGAGGAGAGGACTTATTACATCCCTCAGTTGCCTGTCCCTCCTGTGTAATTTTGCCTGTCTGCCAAAAAAAAAAAGAACCAAGAGGAATTGGGGCTTTCTCTAGAAGCCACTGGCTAGCTGGATCTAGCACAAGGCAGCAGGACTGTTCATGCTGCGCTCTGTGCTCCTGCTAATGGTATCATATCAAGCAGGAAATTATTTTTGGAGCAGCAGAGCATGTTGAAACCCAGCAGAAGGCAGCTGTTTGCGTAACTGGAGTTTGGGGAGAGCTGTCTCGCTTGTTGCCAAGCACTTGGCTTCCTATGCTGGTGAGAAATGGTTTCCCCGCTCCCAGTATCTGAGCATACCCCCTGGAGGCTCTAGAGACTGGGCTTGGTCCAGCACCATCGTTCCTGCAGTGCCTGCTCTGCAGCTCTGGAAGTCCCCAGTTGCTTTTCCACAGCAGGGTTGAACCTTCCTGCTTTGCATCACTGCTCAGCCTTCTGCGTCACAGCGAATGACCTACAGAACAAAGGGCTTTGTCCAGGGTCTCCAAGGCATTTATGGTTAGCTCTCAGCTGGGTTTCCAGCACAAGCCTAGTGGTACCCACGGCACTTGGGCTACCTTCCCAAGGATGTGCCCTGGTTTCTTTTCTCCCATGTAACTAGCAATAGGACTAGAGAGAACAGCCTCAGGTTGTGCTGGGGAGGTTCAGTTTAAGGAAGGCTTCTCCAAGAGTGGTGATGCATTGGAACAGGCTGCCAGGAGTTGGTGGAGTCACCATCCCTGGAGGTGTTCAAGAAACACAGAGATGTGGTACTTAAGGGCATGGTATAGTGGGCAATATTGGTATTACATGGACAGTTGGACTAGAGGCTTTTAGAGGTCTTTTCCAACCATAATGACTCTATGATATGTGGGTGTGATTGGCATCTGGGCTGAGCTGTGCCGTCTGTTGGAGAGCTACAGCCCCCAAGCAGCAACCCATTAAAAAACAACGGGATATTAATGAGGCTGGGGCTGTGTGCATGTATATAATTCCCATTGTCTGATGTTTTCTCAGTCTGTTGTTAGCTGATGTCCAGAATGAGAACATTTATCAAATGGCAATTTTTCATTCCGGTCCCAGCTCCATAAGGGGAAATGCTGATGCAGATGGGGCTGAAATTCCTGTCCCCAGAAGGAGATGCTTTGGCACAGAAGGGAAGGACCGAGTCAGCGCTGGGAGATTTTGAAAGCCATGGTAGGGGTATAATGGCTTTTTTGTTTGCGGTCCTCTTGTGTCATCACTCGGTCATGCAAATGTCGCCCCAGAAGAAAGACTTTTTCACACTAGTGCCTTGTTCTGGAAAGTTCCCTCCCTGATTATTCATGACCCCCTTCATCCGTATGCCCCTTTCCTGACTGCTGTGGAAAGAAATTCCTTGACATGGGGAAAGAGAGGAAAAAGTCTAGTGCACAAAAACTGACTCAGACTGAAGTATTTGCAGCTTTCCAGGGGGATAATTAAGTTCTCATTCAGCCTGGTTATAATTAGCAAAGTTGCCTGTCCTCCACAGGGCTAGAGTTTGTCCCTTTTGCACAACTGTAAACCAGTAGTGAGGCATCAGGGCTTCCCCTGGGGATACATGGAGGTCCCAAAGGTACAGAGCTACTGGACAGGGTGAAATAGTCTTGAAACAATGCAAAAAGATGTTGCTTCATTATTCAGTAACTTTACAACGTAATTGCTTGATGATTTCTGGGCAGTTTAGTAATAGATTACAGGGCCTTTTATTTCTGCCTATCTTGTTCATTCATGTCTAGGGCTGTAGCGGTCGAATATTTCACTGTCTAGGGCTGTTGAGTGTGTAATACTTTTAGTCAGCGGTGGAAAACCTCTAGTCCTGTTAAGCAATGAGGTAAAGACAGCTCTGGCTGCAATTGCAGTGATTTTTTTTTTTCCCCCTTGCTGCTTTATTGCTTCCTGGGGTACCGTTACACCCTGCTCTGTCAGTTTGTGTTAATCTGACTTGGGAGGGAGGTGGGATTGGGCGGTGCTCTCTTGGATCAGTGTCTGTGAGGTGTCCACCCCAAGCTTGCTCTTTGCGCTGCCTTTCATCTCTCCTTGTTTTCTTTATGGTGCTAAGCTGACCCAAGCTGCCCTCAATCTCCTTGTTTTTTTTCCCCCTAAAATCTTGGCCATTGTAATCCTTGAGTGGAAGGGGCACATCTAGGATCCTGTCCATCCAACCACTGATGGTGAAAAGGCTGTACTATGATCATAGATGCCTGGTTGGGGCTGCTTTCTTTTCATACAGAAGAGAGCATTAAAGAAGCAATGGGAACCTCAATTTTAGTTGCTGCTCAGGTAACTGACTCCTTCCCAAGATTTCTTATGGTCCACAGAACTCCACCCCAAATTTCTCAGGACCTGAACTGACTGCTTGTTGAATTGTACCCCAAAAGGGTGACCCATCTGCTGGTGGTAAAATACGATCTCTTTTAAAACCACAGCGTAGGTCCCGCTTTGAGCGAAGGCAGGAGCCACGTGCACAGTGGTGCCTTTATTTCTGCACTGCCATTTTCCCAGTGGCAAGCTGCAGGGAACAGTATAACTTCCTTTGTCGCCTTATCTCCAGGAGTCATTTCAGTTCCGTTTCAGTGACGTTGCTGCCAAGCGCAGGACTAAAAAGGGTTTTATTGTCTCTTTGAACTACATTTTGCTCTGAGGAATGAGGATATAATTGTAATGCGGGTAAGCTGGGCCAAGAGCGGACGACAAACTGAGCATGTTGAGGCTTGTCCTGCCTGATCTTTTTCCATGTCTTTTTTTATTATCACCTCATGTCTTGCACTTGTGACTGGGACTTTCCAATGAATAGCCCAGGGCTAAACCACTCTTAGCAAAGGTGCTCTGGCCATCAGGATGTGCTATTCCTTTAGATACCAGCCAAGGTCAGGCTCTGCAGCTCTATCAATCACTATTTGGCTGTTGGTATCTACAGAGGGGCTCTCAAGCAGATATTTCCTCTGGGATATTTTTATTTTCCATGTGCTCCTTCACTACTTTCATCTCATTTTTGGGTCACGTTTGGATTTTCCCAAAATGAAATCCATGGGACAAATTAAGAGCAAGTTTTGACTGAAAAGAAAGAGCATCCCTAAAGTCTTTGAATGTTCTTGTGGTTTCCTTTTGGAAAGTCTAGTTATTACTGTAGTAAAAATACAGGGCTTGTTAGCTATACTTGTGAATACAATGAGTTGCTAGCGTCGTTTAGCAAAAAACTGCCTTTGTGTGAGGCCAGGTTAGCAACCAGTCCTGATGTCAAACGGAGATTAAAGACAAAGCTGTTGGTCTTTAACACCAGCAGTCTCTACTCCTCATTTGTTGCTATCTGATGACTTACTAAGGAGGAATGAATTTCAAGTCCATTCCTGCTGCTAATTCATATCTCTACTCTATGGCTTGGCTCTTTATACCAAACTCTGCCATTTTGATGGGTTTTGGCAGCCATCCTATCTATGCTGGTAGTATTGGGACTGATTCTGCATGTGTGAGATCTGTTTTCTTTAAGGTGGTTTTTTTTTCTGCCACAATCTTTTTTGGGACTTCACAGGGACACTTCTTAGTGCTTCATATTTTTGTCTGTGCTTGTGGGTCTTCACATCCCATTTTTTCTTGCTTTGTGTGCTGTCACCCATGGGGATGTTTTGAAGATAAATTGTCGGTTTTTCAGTTGCTGCTGTTATCAGGTCTATCTCTGTATGTAAAGAAGGAGAACTTCATATAAGGACTGTTAAAAGGAGTCACGCAGATCCAGGTCTGTAGATGTCTATACCTCAGCCACCCCAGATGTGCATCTAAGGCTTTTGCTTGGTAGCACTTTGAAGTTCGTGGGGTTTTTTCTTTCTCCTTCTGAAAAAGAAAAAATGAGAAAAACAACATTAGTATCTTCACAAAAAGAAAACAAGCTCCTCAGCAACTGGCATGTGCAGAGCTGTTGGGTGCACTGAAAGCAGCCAGCTTCTGAATGGCTCCAAGATACCACAAGGGCCAGTCTTAATTAATTGCCACTGCAAACCTCTGACCAGCACAGCCCCTTGATGCCTTCAGGTGCTCGTAACACCTACCCTTGTAAAATGCAGGTGTTCCCTTAGACGTCCTGCCAAAGAAGTGTGTGGCCTCTGGCTCTGTCTTGAACTGTAAGTCTTCTGGATACAGCAAAACCAAGCGTGCCACTGCTTTGCTCATTGAATGTTTCATTGGAGGTTTCCAAACTCCTCTGCAAACGTCTGGCTGCTCACACAGTTCTCACCCCTCCTAGTTTCCAGCTGCTAGTTTGCAATTAAGTGCACCAACAGGTACTCAACCAGCAATTTTCCACGTGAGTCCATCGGGCAGCGTGCAGTTGCTGGCATTTGGTGGTGAGCTGGGCAGGATCCTGCTGTAAGCATGCGGCTAGGTGAGCGGCTGCCCATGAGGCTGCCTAAGATGTGGTTCCCAGCAAGTGCTGCTGTAAATAAAAGTTCAGCGTAATGCAGCTAATTGGCATCCCTGTAGGTGGTCTAAGTAGTGGGGCCAAGATCAAACGTGGTGCAGAGAATGAATGAGGCTCTTCTCCCCTAGGGGAGTGCCTCCAACCAAGGGCTGAGGTGTGAGAGCTCAAAATGCAACCGCTGCAACAAGGCTGCAGATGAAGGATGTTCTTGTTCAGGGCTGTGGCAAAGCTGAAATCCACTTAACTACATGAGAGGGATAGAAGACCCTGTGATTACATTTGACTGGCACGAAGTACTTTACATCTGTTTTCAATTCATTCCTCCAAAAATCACGAGAAAGTTGAGTTAATATTGAATGTACTTTTAGCACAAATCAATTATTTTCTACTATGCCAAAGAAGTTTTTGGAAACAGATCATTTCATGCCAAGTTTCTTAGTGGTTCCACAACTGGTGTTTGTCCTACCAGCTGTGAAGGAGGCCAAAGTAAACTCGCAAATGTGAAACAAAAAGCAGCTTCCTGCTGGCTTACATTTAACATGCAGAAACCATCATCATTATGGGATGGAGGAAACAAAATACTTAATTGGGAGAGTTCATTAAATATAGTAACAGTGAGACCACTCACGATTTGAGCATACGAAGCCTGCCCAAGCAAGTAAGCTGCACCCTTAATTACTAGTTTCACCCTTCTGCTGCTTGAAATGGAGTGAGTCACTCATCTGAAGCAGATGCCTCTGAGGTCAAACTGTTCATGGAATCAAACCACCACATCCCTTAAGGGTCTGTCTTTGCTGGAAAAAGAGTTGTTTTCCAGGGGCCTGTTGTGCAACCAGAGAGCTTGGAACAGGGTGCTAGAAACATTTCCACCTGACGTGTGAAGTGTTTCATTTGTCAGTTTGGGTATTAGTGTCCAATGTTGTTCCCCATACAGACTTGGCCCTAATGTGTCTTATTTCTCTCTCATTACAAGGTCTTACAAGGCAAAAGGTGCTGGAGCCCTTGATGTAGCACAGCAAGACTTTTTGCACCTTGAGGTGGAAGGTGTTGGCTGCAGCTCCTTGTTGCAGGGCAGGAACAGTCTGGGCTGTAACACTGGTAGGCTGATGTGTATGCAGTTTGTTTCCTCAAGGTAAAGAAGTGCCTCATTTTGCCAGGGATTACGTAGCTTGAAAAAGTCCTTTACATGAATGTCGTACTGGGAAGAGACCCAAGTGCTGGTTAAGGTGATGTGCCTGGCTTGTAGGGCTTTCATCTTGCTTTACATACAGTCAAATCGTAGTCCTTCCCCTCATAGGAACTACCCGGCCTCCACCCCTCATCCTCACGCAGTAAGAAACAGGTCTGCCCAAGCCAGCCCTGAATAAGCACTGCATGATGGTGAGAAGCAGCAGCTCCAGCCAGGGCCAAGCCCAAATGTTCTCTGAAGCCACCACCGAGAGCAGGGACCTGGCATGCTGGGAGCATGGCCTGGGTTGCTATAGCAATCCCTCAGCAGCTTCCTGCCCAGCTGAGGCTTTTGGAGTCTGAAGCGATGTAACCTCATAAAAGCTAGCAAGACCTTGAATTCATTCACAGATCATTTCACCACCTACGGTATTCTATGAAGTCAGACATGCTGTAACATATGATTAACGATGCGTTCAGTGATGAGTCACAGGGTTGTCTAGCAAGTGCTGCTTACCTTCTAACCAGTCTGTACGTGGGAGTCTTTACCCAGCAACACACCCAAACCGAGCATTTTAATAATTCTCCACTCTCTGAGTTTGGAAGAGTAGCTCGTGGAACTGTTGTTTCATTAGAGTAAGTATTGCTTTGCCACCCGTTAGGGTACAGTCTCCCATCATGAAGAAGTTGGGAGAAAATGAATGTAATTTGTATGGCTGGGGTATCCAAGAATCTCATTCTCCAGCTTTGAGTAAAGGAAGACCTCACTTCATCTATGAAAGAAATGAGGAGTTGCCCAAGATCACAGGTGTAAATGGTTTTGTACTGCATGTATACCCTTCACTTCAAACTTTAACCAAAATCCAGCTATGCAGTTTAAAGATAGTCGGTGAAAACATTGCCACTTGTAGTAGGGGTTCCTGTCCCATTGTTTCCCCTTGGAGTGCCCTCAGTCTGGAGTTTCTACCCAAGCTCTGCTGCTGTACCTTTTTTTAGCATCAGGAGACCAGCTGTACATCCACATATAGGTATCTAACAAGATATTCCTGGAAATGAAAAAACAGACCTGTATATTGGCAAGAAAAGGTCTGGGAAAAAGTCCACGCTTGAGAGATGGGGGTTTAAGTCTTTGTGTTATATTAAACAGTCACTTGATAAGATGCGTGAACTTTCCATGGCCTGAAATGTAGAATTACCCTTTCCTGCCTGAGTGTCCCAAGCGCAACATGAGAGCTATGGTTAATCTTGTTCTCTGGAATACTTAGGGATTGTAGAATAAAAGCAGTTGGTTGTTTTTTCTTTTCCTAGGGAATGAGCAAAGATGAGGCTGTCTGGTTTGTGAGATGCTGGGAGATACGGTTTTGATTCCTACTGAGAGGAGGAAATTGCACTCATGTATCAGTGTGACCCAGTACCTTTTCTCCAATAAAAATCACAGTAAGGTGCCTGGGGAAGAACAGTGGGAAAAACTTGCACGATGCTTCACCGATTACTTTTCCAGCCTCCAACTGTTTTCAGCTCAGGGAATTTCCTGACATGAATGAATGTGGTTCGTGACTCTTTAGTAATCTTTAGTGGGTTGTTCTTCCACAGTCTTGTCCAGTCTCAACTTGAGCCTGTTTCAAACCTTTCCTTTTACGATATCGGTAGCAACAAATTCTCCTGCCCTTCTATGTACTGTGGGAGGTGAAGACTCTCAATCTGCTTAGTTATCACTGGTGACTGGAAGGAATCCAGGCCACAGATGGTCCTCTGAGCCTACATCGCTTCTCAGGTAGGTTTTGGAGAAGAGAGGATAAGTGTTGCACGTGCTCTACAGTGTGCTGGTGAACCAGGGGTTGATACAGTGGTGTAATGATGTTTGCTCCTCTGGTTCAATTTCTTTCATAGTACTCCCTAGGAGCTGTATTAGCTGAGTGCTTAGTGATGCCTTTGTCAAATTGCCTGTGCTCGTCCAAAGGTCTCAGTCCTGAGTAGTAATAAGTGCTTCAGAAACCATCATTTCATTTCTGAATTTAAGACTAATTTTCCCCATGTGCATCACTTGATATTTAATCTGCTCTGACTTTCGAGTGCCATTTTATTACCCAACCTTTCGGTCCTGTGAGCGCCCTGTGTCGTTCCCCACGTCTGCTCTTTCTACCAGCGCTCTGCAAGCTGCGTGTCCTCAGCAAGCTTCCTTACCTCACTGCTGTTCCAGATGGTTTGCAGATAGATCGAGCAACACAAGTCCCGGCCACACCGGTGGGATGTGCCTGTTTCAAGAGCTGACCATTTACACCTACTTTCTGATCCCTATCTTGGCCTGCCCCAGCCCATCCAGGATTAGAACTGCTGGGACTGAAGCCAGGTGTTGCAAGGCCTTGATCAATCAGTGAACTCATCCTCGGTCCTTGTCTGGACTCCTCCATTTGTAGACATAAGGATGAGACCACGGAAGAAGCAGTGCCTTAGTCAGCCAGCTGGCTATGATCTTCTGGGGAGTGAATGTTCTTTCCTCCATTTTTTATAAATGAATGTAAAGGTGCAGGTTTTTGGTGCACAGAGGTGCCGAAGGGACTGTGCAACTGGGAAAAGCAGTAATGACATAAACAAGTGCAAGCTTAGAGTTAGCCAAGTGAGTATTTTGAAATAGGATATTTTATCAGTAAAGAGCACATGCAAACATTAATGACACTTGAATTTAATGGTGGATTATGGACCAAGTATGCAAATCCACCCACTCTTTTTTCATGCGTAACCGATATGCCTCTTCCGGTAATTAGCCGAGTTCCCTAGAAGAGTGCTGGCACCAGCAGCGTGCTCCAGCTGCCAAGAGATTAGCGTCCTGCCCAGCTCTTCAGAGTGTCCCATAAGGAACGTTAAGCCCCAAGTAGCTCTGCTGGCCCAAGGAACAGCTGTGAAGTCGTGTCCCCATCCCACGCCTGGTGTCCCTAATACAAGACAGACCCAACATTCCTCTCCTGTTGCTGCTCCCAGCTCTTTGCCCTGCTGTTGTGCTAACTTTCGATGTCCCTCCCTACCCCAGTTCTGGTGGAAATGAGTGATGCATCATGCCCATGCTGCATGCCCAAGCATTCATTTTTTCCCTTTCCTGCCCCTCAGATTTTCCAGATCAGAATTAAACAGTTGAATGAGTACTTGTCTATGGATGACGCATTTGCACCCTTGAGGAACTATGCTAAGGGTGTGCATGTGAAACTTCACTCCCTTCTTGGCCTGCCCATGATCAGGTCAAACCCACTGCAGCACAGAAGAGCTCTTCCTCTCCCTAGAACAGCGGTCATCCTGTGCTGGTCATCTAAAAGCACATGAGGCAACAAAAGGGCATCCTGGTCATGTTGTCCAGTTGCATCAGGGCAATGAATGTGTGGGTGAAGGCAGGTATTGACTGGTTTTATGCTGTCTCTAGAAGAATCATAGGTTGCAAGTGAAATAATGAAAAAATTGCAACCCAAGGAGTCTAACTGAAGGGCTGCAGTGAAATAGGGGCAACGTGGTCTGGATAAGTGATCCTACATCTTGTGATGTACTGTCCACTTCACAAGGAGCAAGAGAGAGAAGAGCATCTACATTTGGCATACATATGTCCCATGGGGGCTATGTTCATTTCTACTTGGGATGTAGTGGTCCTTCAGCGAGCATCCAGCTCTGCCCTTCACTCCACATACTGTTTTCATCAAGGGTATTTGCTTAGGCAGGAGAGCCAAGGGTAGGCTCATGCTGCATTCATTCATGCCATTGTATCACTGTTCTGGTTCTTTCCCTGGGCTGGGCAAGCCTGTCTGTCTCTATGCCTTTGCATAGCAGTCTTGGGAAATATGTGAAATTGTTTGAGGCTAAGTAAGTCTACTTCTGATTTAGGAGGGATTTTTGTTTGTTTGCTTGCTTTTCAAGAAATACAAGTGTGGTCTTCAGTGAAATTTTTTGCTTGCTTTTTTGGTCTCTTTTGGTCCTGGAGCAGAGGTTTGGCTGCTGCTCGTTTTCTTAGAATCATAAAATCATTAAGGTTGGACAAGACCACTAAGATCATCTAGACCAAGCCCAGTTTGGGGACACAATGCTGCTTAACAGATGGTTTGGCATCAGGGTTTCACCTGAGGGGTTTTTTCATCTCAGTTTTTTTGCCTTTCTTTTCCTTTCTAACCACCAGCTGTTCCCCCTGGCCGCCCCTCTCGTAGGGTGTGAGTGGATGAGTGGAGAGTGTGGCCGGACCGCAATCAAAGAAATATTTTGAGAGTCCTTTCAGAGCTCGTTAAGGAATCTGGGCTGGCTATGAATGCAAGCTTTATACAGCATTGTTTTGAAGTAGGAGTGAGTCACTAAAAAGCAATCTGCACTCTCTCCATGTTCAACTTTGACTTTATTAAGAAAAAGAGAAAGAAAACAAACACAATCCCATTCACTGCAGAAATACACATTGATCCTTTAATCCTCAGGGAAGCATCAGGAACGGCTTCCTCCTAGAAAGAATCGCTGTATTGACGCAACATTTAATTGTGCAATTACATACGCACATTTTCTCCCGTGCTTTGCATGCTGAGCAGGGCTCTGTGGCTGGAATGCTAATCAGAATGTGGCTGATGCTATCTCACTGCACACACAGCCCCAGTGCAGCCTCCTGGCCAACAGCAAGCCTCAGGTTTTGTTACGGCCAGAAGTACTTCCACCAAGAACTACCGCACACCTGCTCTGCAGGTGCTCACAAATATATGCACACATTAATGTGTATACATCCACATTTGTTTGGCCAGGACCCACATCCTAAGATCTGCATTGGCTATGATGTCTGCTAGATTCTTCTGAAGCTTCTTGTGTGACCCGTTGTGACTTCAGGGGCACACAGGACTTGGTGGGAAGGTGACATCTGTGGAAAAAGCACACGTTTGTCCTGTTGATTATCCTCATCCTTTATTTTTGGAGCTGGGGACTCTGAAATCAGCCTGCAGTCTGAGGGACGCCCTGTGCAATAAAAAGCATAATCACAGAATCACAGAACTGTGGTCCCTTCCAACCCCTCCAAGCATCATTGAGCCCAGCCCCCTCTGCTTAAGTGGGTATCCCACAATAGGTGCTCTGTTTTGTGGTACTTGACAGTAAACTCAAAGGTTGGTGGAGTGACAGAGGGGAATAAATTCAATCATCTTTTAGCCAGCCTCAAATGCTAATATTTCTGCTGGGTTTAATCTCTTTATTGTGTCTTTATTATTCATGGTTTTGTCATTAATTCTGCTTTCCCACCAACGTTAGGGATGGAGTTTCCAGATGGGAAATCCTACCTGTCATCCCATCATCAACAGCCACAGGATACAAAGTGAGCTTTGAAATACAAGTGCTGCTGTCTTCTCAGGGCTTTGCATCATGTCTAAGGGCACCTCCAGTTCTCCTCTCCTGGGTTGCTACCTCCATGGAAGTGCTTTTAATGCCACACGGACTTAACAGCTTTAGGAAAATGGCAAAGGGAGGCGGGGGGAAGGCTTTGGTTATTGAGGAGCATTTAACTGATGTTGCTGCCAAGGAGGTGGTGGAGTCACCATCCATGGACGTGTTCAAGAAACGTATAGATGTGGTACTTAGGGATATGGCTCAGTGGGCAATGTTGGCGATATGTGGGCGGTTGGACTAGATGATCTTAGTGGTCTTTTTCTAACCTTAATGATGCTCTGATTCTATGATATGGGCTCGTGGTTTCCTGGAATCTCTGTTTGTGTTTTAATAGTGTTTCTGAAAGCTTAAAATCAGAGCAAGCTATCAACACAGCAAAAATCAGTCTTTTCATGTAACAGCATTAGCTCTGCCTGTGGCCTTCCTTGTTCCTGTTGTTCAGGAAATCTGCTTCTGGTTTTGGCAGGATGCATGCTGGCCCCGTGGCTGGTGTGCAGGCATGGGAGGGGGGGCAGGAAGGGGAAGGGGAGAGGTCCCACAGCAGCAGCCTTGTTTATGTGCCTCATTTGTCTCAGTAGTGCCGCCGCTTCCTTTCTTGGTGGAAGTCCTTTTCTGATAAGCCGAACAAGCAAAGAAAAGAGCTGTTGCTCAGAGCTGTCATGGGATACAGTCTGTGCCATCCCCCTGACTATCACCACCTCCTTCCCACCCACCTACTCAGGGTGCAGCACCACTCCCAGCAGTTCCATGGGTGCGGGTTGGGTTTTTTCCCATGTACAGAGAAGCGTGCACCACCTCCCTGGGCAGCCTGTTCCAAAACTCATCTTTTATTTCTATACCCCTACCTAAAAGCCTGTAAAAAGCACCCCTTGATGGTTGCCTCGCAGCTTTGGTTGGGTTTTCTTTGGTCAGTAACCCCATTGGTTGGTGGCACAGCTCTGTAGTACGACACAAGTGTCATCATTCGAGGCCAGGGACTCTGCCCAGCTGCAGATCTTCCTTTAGAGAGGCCATGACTTGGATGGCTCAGAGATTGCTTTCCCCACTCTCTTGCCCTGTGCTGCTGGGATCCCCACTAAGAGCACAGGCAGAACTGACTCTGTTCCTGATGGCAGTGAGGTGCTCAGGTCTCTTTTTTTAAGACTGATTTTGATATTTTACCCTTTGTGATGCATAAGGAACGGACTCTTCATCTCCAGAGCTTAGTGAGGGCATGGAACAGATGTTTCCAAGGGAAGCAAGTTCACGTGTTCTAACAGAAAAATCGGGAAGAAAAAAAAGTAATGAATGGCCCACTGTACCAATACTACAGTTTTATGACTGCTGGTTTTGTTTAATCTTTCTTAAGCAAGCAAACAAACAAACAAGAGAGGTAGTTTCCAGGACACGGGCACATTACCGCCAGCCCCAGAGTTTGTCCCTGCCGTGTGAGACAAGCTGTGTGTAGCTGCTAACAGTGCTAATAGGTGGGCACTTGCAGAATGCTGTGGTTATGAAAAGGGATTTTCAGATGATTTTGAATACTTCAGACTTTCTGGGAAATGTGATTTTGAGTTCTATATTTTGCTGGATTTCTCTGAATTCAGAGTCCAAGTATACGGAATTCTATGAATCTCTGAAGGCAAACCCAGGATTTTCCAAATGCGTAACATTTCAAGTTTCTCCCCTCCCTTTCTAAGGATGAAATATTGGTCCTTTGCTTTCAGTGAAGTACATTAATTACTTACTGGTTTTATCAGGCGTTCCTTTGCTCTCTGTTGGTCTTTGCTGTGGTTCTTCTTGGACCTGAAGGGTAAAATGTATTTGTGTTGGCACATGGGAAATAGAGGAAACCTCAGGAGAAAATAGGACTGGAAAGAAAATGTTTTTTCTGCCCAGTGAAAGGTTTTGTGATGCATTTTTTCCACATCAGAATGAAGCTTGAAATATAGAAGAAAGAAAAAAAAGGAATCCAGCTGGAGCAGTTACTTCTTTTGGTTCTTTTTATTTTTTTTCTCTGTTGTGAACAAAGTTTATTTATGTTGCAGTGCAAACTACAAATTCCAGATTTCTTGGATAAAAATGTGGGTCAAAATGTTGATTTCAGTGGATTGGGAACTGTTCTGTACATAATTTTAAATCAGAAAAGGGCAATCTGCTGCATTAAAATTAAAAAATAATAACCCAGTAAATGACTAATTTTGTGGTCCAGGGTAATTAGTGGAACAGCTTGGCGGGTAGAATGCAGCAGGTCTGAATTACTGCTCTAAGTCCATTAGCAGGAAGATATTATCTAGCTTTGTTGCTCCTAAGAGGAATACTTATATATACATATATATATATTTGCCCTTTGATGCTTTTCTTGGTTGTTTGCATCTCAATCCTTGGCCATCTTCGTAACACTCCAGAATTTACTCACACCGTGCTTTTCCCAGCACGGAGGAAACTTGAGGCTTTTACAATTAGTACTGCTGGTTATTCCATGGAAAACATACACCATGGTCTGACAAGGAAAGCAGCAGTAAAAAGCCAGGTGGTGGCCGACGTCTACCAACAGGTGCATGGAAAGCATTGGTTCACATCTTGCAGCTCTCTTTTCTGTCCTGTTTGATGAGGTGATGGAACGTTCACCTCCAAGTGAATGGAGACATCTCCCCATCCACACTCTGCTTTGCTAAGGGCCAAAGTGCAGTGGTCACATCATCTTTTCTCCTTTGTGACATCGGCCTATTTCACCTGGGGATTTCCACCCCCAAATCTGTACCCTGCGATAGGCTTTAAGCATACATTTTACAAATAAATCCCCTTTGACTTTCAGGGTCAACATGATGGGAAGTACTTCTAACAATCTGGTTTGCTTAGTGGGTAATTGCTCTTGTTGTTAAACACAAACGGTAGTTTTTTCTTCGGTTTGCAACTCGAGTTTCCTGAGATTCAGTCTTCCAGCCCTAGACTGTTCCAGCTGTGTTTGCTGGAGTTTAAGCCATCGGAGTCTAAAATCTCCCCAGGAGCCCTTGAAGTCCAGGAAGGAGTCGCTTCCTAATCTCCTCTTTTAAGAGGATGGTGATAATTGAGGACTTCTTATTGACTCTGTTGACCTTTGCCTCTGTTGACCTCTGTCTGCAGGTTTTATTAGATAACTTGCAATTGTTCTTTTTCATCATTATAACACCACTGTTAATAATTGTTAACTGGATCTACATCTAAGGATGTGGCCCACATTGGTCAAAGAGCCAAAGTTTGGGCCTCTGATGGGCAGATGAAATGTTGTTGATATGGTTCGGGGCACCTTCAGAGAGAAGAAAAAGCATCAATCCCTGTGCTATTTACTTTCTTCCTTGGAAGGTTTTGTAAATCATGTTTAATATTTTTAGTGATTTCTTTTCAAGTGGTGATATATCTCTGCTGTTTTCAGGTCTGGTTGTACGCTGGGCTGTATTCTACTATCTGTAACGATCGTGAGCATTTCCTTCACTCCTGAATTTCATTTGCTTTCACTGAGAAAAGTTGCAAGCAGTGAGATAATACTGAGTGAATGAATGAAACTGAGATTAGATGGGAAGTTAGATGGATCCTCACAAGCACTTGCTCTGTATATGATATCTTTTATAGCCTTACATATTGCAGCTTCAAGGGAGTTGTTCCTCATCTAAGTAAACACAGCCAAGTGCTCTAGCCTTTGCAGGATGGAGGAATATCTGCCTTCTGTTTATAATGATTACTTTCTTACCTGTATTTTTTTCCTTTTTTGCAGCCTTTTTGTTCCCATGTATTTTGGGCTGGTGGGAAGTCTCATAAATACTGTGATATCAATAGTTTGGATCCCTTCTCCAGCTAAGCCAAAGTCAGAACATCATAAGACAGAACAGAGTAAGTATATAGTTCTTTTATTAAGTAGTATGTGAATAGTACTGGCAGCTGGCATGCTGGAATGACTCTGATAAAGGATTTAGGATTGTGTTTATGGACAGAAAGGTGCCCCTCTTTGCTCACGGTGCCTCATCCTCTCCATGCTTGTGAGAAAGTACTTCCCAGTAGATGAGTTTGTGTCAGATGAGAAGGATTTAGGAATGCTGAGGATGCGGTCATCTAATTTGTTTTGCATATGGACTGTCCACAGTTTCAACAGTTTTCCAAGCCCAAAACTTCACCTGCCAAATTCAGTCCCATTGAAGAATTAACTCTTGCAACTGTTATTTACCCACTCATACAGTTCCTATTAGGATTTGCCCTTCTGAGTTCCCAGAAAGCATTACATGGAGAGCCATCGCCTAGTGTGTAGAACACTGTTATTACAAGATATGAGTACTCACCACGATGGGGTGAGTTTCTTGCTCCCTACCTCTAACCTGTTTAAATATAACATTATTCAATGTTATCTTCTGTAGGTAGTGTATTCAACATCAGAGAAATCCTGCGTGTGATGAAGTTTCCGGGAGTAATGGAAATCTTCTTAGTCAAGGTCCTTTCTGGATTTCCCATAGGTAAATCTCTCTCTTTACCATGGTTGCTGATGTATTTATAATAAGAAGACATACACTGGAGACCAGGCTGGTCTGAAGTTACTGAAACCACACTGTGTGTAATCATGGAGAAGTGGGGATTTGGCTCGTACCTCAGCACTCATACTTCCAGATGCTCTCAGCTACACAGAGTCAAAAACCTGGAATTAATGTAAAACAGACCACTAGTCACAGGCCTCTTTTGTGACTGTTGGCACATCACTTAATTGCTCTGCCTGGTCCCATGGCTGTAAAAGGATAGTTCTCTTCTCTGTCATTTCTGTTTAGGTTGGAACCTCTTCAGAGCAGAGGCAAGTTGTCTGTACCCTGTCAAAAACACTGATGTCCCTCTTGATTTTAGTTAATGATTTTAAGGGGAGGGAAGAATGCATAGCCTAACTTCTTCCCGACAATTTAAAGCTATAGCTGGACAAGATGTGGTCAGATGGGTTGTTAATTGCTGCTGTGCACAAGGGAGCCACTCGGTTCTATTTCTTCCTTTGCTTGATGGTGGTGCTTGTTCTTCTCTTTGAATATTCTGCTGATCTTTCTCATGTTGGGTCATAACGGGCTGCTTCAAACATACCCCAAACCCACCTGTCCCCCTGCTCCTGTTGAATCACTCACAGTCTTGACACATTCTATTGTGTAGCACAGGCCCGATGTTGCCCATTCGGTAGTTGGGATGGTTGCCCTAGATGATCACAGAGGTCTTTTCCAACCGCAGTGATTCTAAGATTCTGTCATTAAGTTCTGGTTTGTAAACTGTAAATTCAATTTACAAATGAAGGTAGATTTGGCTACAGAGAATGGCTGAATGAGGCAGGGATGTCATTTCTGGCCGTGACCAGATTCTTCTAACATCTTGCCAAGCCTGGCTGGAGCTGTAGAATAGTATGAAAGGAAGAAAAGTGTTCCTGATTTTTTTCTTTTGTTTTAGTGCATACTTGGCCTTGGCTGAGATCAATGATGCCAGCTGATCCTGCTCCCACCACTAGAGAGAGGACAGCATCTCTGTGGAAGGGTGGCGTGCACAAAGTGTGCATCTCTTAGATTCCTGTGAAACTAACCTTTAAAACTGTGTTTTAAAGAATGTGGATAAAATGACAGCGTTTTGCAGAACAAGATAGCCAAGTGACATTTCAACAGGGTTTTCTTTTCTGATTCTGGCTCATTTCTCAGCTTAAAGCAGCATTCTCTTCCCTGTTTAAAAACACCATATTGAGACCACATCCATTTGCAGTCTGCACTGTAATTTCCTGTGCGCTGTCCTTTTTCCAACAGATGGGTGAGATGCACCCTGGTTTAGTCATCGCTGCTGAAATGCGGATGCCTCTGTGTTGCAGAAGACATTCTTCTTTTCCCATGCACAGCAAAAAATGCGCACAGGAGCAAAATAAACATCTCCTGCCCCAACTGCAAAGGAACTTGTAGGCAAACAGGATGGAATGTGAGGCTGAGATTCAGGGCAGGACATGGGCTACTTGTTACTGAAATGGGTGGGAATAACTCAAGAGAAGCAGGAATGGGTTTACTGGAGGCATTCCTGCTGCAAACAGAGCACTATGGCTTGGAGTGATTACAATCCAAGGCACTTCTGTTCACAGGTCTCTCTTCAGGTCACTGACCACAGGATTGCAGACGAAAGGGGATTTGGACACCCCTTCTTCCTTTGCAACTCATGCCTGGAGGCTGAGCTCCTACCGGTCTCATTCACCTTTCATCTCCCTTTTGCAACTGTGTAATTAATTAGACCAGCCAAATTACAGACCTTTCTTTATTTACCTTGTAAACAAGTGCATGATATACACAGAGGAGAATCTCCTGTTCCATACAGATATCATTGTTGTCCAAAATGAATATATTTGAGACAGAAAGAGCCTTCCCAAGAGGGCTGTAGGGCTGGGAACCTCCTCCCCGGTTTGCATCAAAGCAGAGATGGCTGCCAAGGGATGGAGGGTCAGTGGGTCTCTCCAGTACGGCTGTATTGCCTGTTCAACAAAGCAAGTGTCATTGCCTTGCTGTAGATAGGGGACAGAAAGCCAAACATGAGGGTAGAAATGTCAAACGTACCCCTTGGTGCTTGGAGATCACGACGGCTTTGAAAATACTGATAATAGCTGCTTGTAGTAATCTTTGGGTTTGGAATAACCTGCTCCCTTCTCACAGTGGCTACCTCTGCAGACCGCCCCCACCCTGCTTTGAAAAGAAACTTAGCCATATACACCCTCCCAAAGCCACTGCTTGCTGTCTCTTTGGTGCTCTTCCTCACTTTTACTGCATCTTACAAACTGTTTTCCTGCCTCATGCTGCATGCCCATCGTTATTTGCTGCTCAGTGCGAGGTTTTGTAAAGGGTTCACCCTTGGTGCAGGCATCCCCAGGATGGTAAAGTTGTGAGATCCTCTGAGTCACTGAAAGAATAGGGGATAAGGAGGGTCTGCCTTGCCCAGACAGTTGTATGGGCATGGGGTAGCTCCCATCTTAGGGATGTTTGCATCTCCAAAGTAGCCATGCAACAGAAACACAGAATCATTAAGGATGGAAAAGACCACTGAGAAAGGTCATCTTGTCCATCAAACCATCACCACCATACCTCTAAACCATGTCCCTCAGTGCAGTGCATAACACCATTGAAGGAGCACAGCTAATTCCCTGCAGAGATAGAAATGAGCTCCTTTGGAGCACAGAGATCAAAATCTAAGCTGGGTGAAGGACTTTAAAAGAGCTTGGCTGCAAGATCTGGTGCATGGCACTGAGAAGAGACAGCAGTGTGGGAAGGCTGAGTCCTGCCAGGTAGTAGCGCGGTGAGGCTGCTGGGTGAAAGGCGATGCATCCTGATCTGATCTCCCTGTGAGTAAAGCCAAGTGTGGTTTTTCTTTCATTTCTTCACGTGTGTCTTTTATAAACATCTGCAGCTCTGTTGTCTGTTTTGGATGAGAGGAGAAAATGCTGCTGTTTGCAAGTTCCCCTAACCTGGCTCGAGCTAGGAGGCGTTTCAAAGCAATGGGATAACAGCAGGCGCTCCCCACAGAGTGGTGTGACGGAGCCAAAAATCTTTACAAGCACCAAGCACAGCAGCACCTTCCCCAGACCCATGGGAAGCAGCAGGGTGAGCTGCTTTTCATTTCGCCCAGAACCAGCTGGGGTGAGGAAAGGAGCCCCAGAAACCTGCTGGATGTGGGACAGTTGGGCCCATCGGTTTGGGTGCACATCCTTCCATCCAAAGGCAGATTTTGGGCAGGTCAGGTGAGGACACTGCAGAACTGACCATTTCCCCACCATCTCACCCGTCCTCAAAGCCTTCGGTGTGAGTTTTGCCTTTTGTAGGGTTTCACTGAAAAAGTGCATTTCCTGTCCAAACGGGGCCTATAAGGAAAACAGCTTGCATTGTCTGCCCGCAGTGGGTGGATGTGGTTGTGCTTGGGGTGAATGCACCACACTGGAGTCAGCAATTAGGGATGGTTCTCCCCACACTTCCGGGAAATGCGGCTGAGAGCCTTCCTGTGGTGCGGGCTGGTGACTCACCTAGCCAGGCCACAGGCTGCTCTCAGTCCTCACTCCTTTCCTCCTCTGCTCTTCTGTCATTAAGGAGAGGACTGCAGCTCCCAGCTCACCAGGTCTGTGCGCCTCGGAGGGCCCTACAAAGCAGGGCAGGAGCGGACCCCTGCAGGTCATCCACGCTTTCCTCCTCTCCCAGCAGCATCAGGCTGTCAGCACTGGGGATGCTGACACACAGAGTCCAATTTCCTGCTGTCTTTGTCCACCTGAAGTGGGTTGGGAGAGGCAGCAGGTGCATACTGCAATGTTTTGTCCCATTAGCGAAGGTGGTGGGGATGGGAAGATGGTTGGACCAAGCTATCTTAGTGGCCTTTTCCAATCCTTATGATTCAATGAATGTTTGTAATTTGGTGGCTCGTTGTGTGTAATGGAGTGCACATACACATGTCAGTGTTTGTGTATGTTAGGTGCCGTGGGAAATGTGCACAATTGCATTTTTAGGTAGGACTGAGTGGGCATTTTCCAGGAACTGCCTTAATAGGTGAGCACACCTCGTGCCTGCTATTCCTGTCCGTACTTCCCCGACTGTTTCTGTTGACACCACTCTCAAGCCATGGGAGAGGTTTCACGTGGAGCTGAAATTGCTGCCGGGGTGTGCAGTGAAACCTTTCTGTTTAGTCTGATGTCACCGGGTTGTTTCCCAGGCAGCGTTCCCAATGGTGGAAAGCTAAAGTTAGGCAAAAGGGAGGAGGAATCCAATCAGATTATTCTATGGTTACGGTCTTGTCTGAACAAATGTTTTCTTGCTGCCTTAATGCTTAGTCTGCCGTGGGTGATAAAAATATTTACTAGTTTATTATAAACAGCTGAACCTACAGCCTACGTAGTCACATTATTTAAAGATGAAAGCAAAGGGGATAAAAAAGTGAACATTTAAAGACTAAATTGCTGTGCCGGCTTCGAGAAGGATTCTGCTCCTATTTATATCCTGTCCCTATAAGCCCAGGGAGAGCTCCTGACTCACGCTGGGAGCCGGGGCTGGGCCAGTGCAGCACTGAGGGCATACTGATGTGTACTTCTCATTAACCCTCCCTCTAGGTTTGTTCCTGATTATGTTTTCCATCATCTCGATTGAGTTCTTTGGATTGGAAGCAGTGGAGTCTGGATACCTGATGTCATATTTTGGTGTCCTTCAGATGGTAAGTGAAGTACCATCCTTGCCATCTAATGTGCACCTTGCTACGTTTTTTACACATATTCTCCTAAATCCAGGCATCGTATTGACACGCAGATCATAAATACGCTCGTAGCTCTGCTATGTGTAATTCAGCTTCAAAAAATTAAAGTGCCTCCAAATTAATTCTGTTCCTTGGAATGGAAAGCAAGCAAAGTGAGCAGCGTCTTGGAGACCTTGTCCCCTCTTGTGGATCTTAAAGCTGTGGAGCTAAGATTTCCAACGACTGGCATGCCATCCTGATTCCTGTAACAAAACTTACATTGAAGCTAACAGGCCTCAATTACAGGGCTTTCAGTTCTGTAGGTTAGCTCGTTTACATTTCCTTAGTAGCACCTGTGAATTTGTGTAGGTAGATGCGTTTACTGGCATTTTTGCAGATGCCCTCAGTGTAGAGGAAGGACTCGTTCCTTCTGTGGGGAAACTAGTGCAGCAAGCTTGCACTTCCAAAAAAATAAGATGGGCCATGGAACACAGTTAGGAGATTGGCAAAATGGGCAAGAGGGAAAAATTAGCTGAACTATGTCATAGCACAGCCAAAAATAATGGTGATAGTGCAGCCCAAAACAGTGGTGCTGTGTTATTTGGAGGAAGAGGCTAATAATTCTGCAGGAAGAGCAACAGAAGGCAGAAATGCAAGGCAAGCAATATCCTGAAGGAGGGTGGTCTTGTTAGAATGCCTTCCTTTCCTGGTCAGTGCCGCAGAGTTCCTGTGTGATTCAGAGGATCTCCCCATCTGTGAAGTAGCAGTTTATGTCCCTATTGATCTGGATCTGGCATTGCGTTGGTCTCATACTTTCTCTGTGCTGCTCTGGGAGGGGGATATTTGGTGGTCTGTGCCTCAGTCCCATGTGCTTCACACTTGCTGTCATTTGCATTGGGAAGGAAACCAGCTTTGCTGCTGCAAGTGGGGTGATCAGCAGCTGCTTCCTGTAGCACACATCTGGCCCAAGTATGAACATCTCATGGAGGCCTGCTCTACATTAGTCTTTGGATGCCACCTCCTAGACCAGAATCTCTAGGATGCATTCAGGCCTTTGAGTCGCCCTCTGAAGTCCTCTTACTCCTCTGTATGTAGAGAGCACTAAGAACTCTCTTTATGTAGATATATCAGTTGAATCTGATGGTTGGACTGGATGATCTTAAAGGTCTTTTCCAACCTTAGTGATTTTCTGATCCCTACGATATTTGTCTCCATGGAAATCACATTGGGGATTTCTGCTTGGTTATGTTGTTGTTGTTTCAAGCTGGGTATCGTGGGTGATTATAGCAACAAAGGTGAAATGATCCTTGTGCAACCTAGAAGGGACTGCTTTGTGTTGATCGATAGAGCCAGAATGGTGCCGCTGGGTCTGGGATGTCTGTCTGTCTTCGTGCCGTTGTTTCCTAGCTTTGTTTGGTTGAAACTGCTGTAGATAAGGTTACCTGGAGTGCCGCGCCAATGTGCCCTACAAATAGAGACAGTCCTGGAAGGCCGCCTTCACTCTTCTCCCTAATCAGATGTCAGTGCAAGCCAGGGACTTGACCCTTCCCACAGTTCCAGGGACTGGGTTTCATCCCATAGGGCCAACTGCTGGGATCCAGCAGTGCCTCCAGACTCAGGTGCAGTATCTGCTTTGCTGGGGAGGCCTTGCCCCAGGTGTTTGGCACAGAAATTGGCTGCTGTCAGCCAGGTAGCTCGCTTTCATCTCTCCATGCAGTTTCTGTCCATTCTGTTCAACAGCATGTGGCTCTGGACTTCAGAAATGCAGGAGTGAAATAATTGTAAGATGCAAAGAAAATTCACCTTTTCATGGTGCTGCTCTGAGGTTTGTAGTCCAGGCATCAAAAGCATAGATTTGTGTCCTGACTCTCTGATCAGGACTCTGGTTGGAACAGCCTGTCTGATAGACAGTGGCTGAGCTGATGTTTTAGGGGTCCTTTCTGCTACGACCCCACTGGTGGGAAGTGCATGTAGGAGATGTGCTGCAGTGGCCCCGTTCCCCCCCAGGGCTGCAGCCTTCATCGCTCCTCAGCTGGCCCTTCAGGTGTGTTTGTCTCTGTTCTGCAGCACATTGATACTGCAGGAGATAAAAATGCAGATTAGGGTGCAAGCAAATTCCACCCAACGAGGTGGGTGAATGTGATTAGTATCTGCTGACTGGCTTCCCCACTTCACTTGCTAAATTATAGCTTTATTCATAACAAATATAATGTTCTTTTCAATGCATTTCATCAAGCAGATCCTCAGCTTTGATTTCTCATTCCTTAGTTTGCCTTTCTATAGAATATTGCAGGGTTTTTTTCTCCAGATTGCTCTGAGCCCCCCTCTCATTTGCAACCCCTCCTGCAGCTGGAGATAGGCCACATCTGAGGGCCTTTAAAGATAGGTGTGGCTGTTGGAGAAGTGAAAGGGGAAATAAAAGAGTGAGCTGCATCCTGTTTACACCAAACATCCCTGTGGACATTGAACACAGCATCCAGGTCTGGTCTGCAGGACAGGAGAGCATAGCCACAGCCTCCTGCTCTCATCACATGCTGCCAAGGGGCTCAAGAACTGTGCAGGTTTCATAGAATCATAGTATTGTAAAGGTTGGAAAGACCACTGAGATCACGCAGTCCAACCCCAGTCCATCCCCACCATGCCCACTGAGCCATGTCCCTAAGGGTCACATCTCCATGTTTTTTGAACACCTTCAGGGACGGTGATTCCTGCTTTCCTCTTCTGCCCTGGGGATGCTCCAATTGCTTAACCTAGTTTTTCAGCTTCTCAGCCTCATTTAACCTACTGTGGTGAGAGGCAGCTAATGCATCACCAGCATCTGAGTTTCTCACCCTTCAAGCCAGCTGCAGAGCACCTAGAGAGGAGATGTGGAATGGCTCTGAGTCAGCCTGCCCACCTTCAGATAGGCAACCCAAAAACTTTGCCATGGGTATCCCAAGCTCCTTGTTGTGTAGGGGGATCAGCACAGGAGCAGCGACCCCTCAGAAGGTGAGGGCTTTGTCCCCTGTGCAGGTGGAGGACATCTGTGAGCATCCCACATCCAAGAGGTGGTCTGGGGGACCTGAGTGGCTCAAGCTTATGTATCGGTTTAATGATTACTTGGGAGAGACCATCAGCTGCACCTATTTGCAGTGAGGCAGAGCACCTTTTGGTAGCAGAGCATATGGGGCAGGCTGGGAGCATGGTGAGGGTTGGGGAAGGGAAGGTTGGATGGTGCTGGGGAAGAAGAAAGCAGAGAGAGTGAATCACGCTCTGCACCCCAACAGCATGTAGCTGGCCGTGGGCAGGAGGGGATTTCTGATGGGAGATAATGAAATGAGGGTGGAAGGTAGGGAGTAGGAGGAGTGCAGTGCCTTGCTCTGCAGAACTCCCCTTGCTTGTGATTTGTTTGAAGCAGTTTTGTCTGCTCACCAGAGGGTCTCCAGTGAGAGGTCTGGGAGCCCATCAGGGATGCAGTGCCTTTTGTCTTCCAGAACGGTGATCCCAGGGCTCGTGTGAACAAAATCTCCCTCTTCCTGAATGCTTAGGAGGAGAGTGGGATGTCGTTCATTTCTCCTTCAGAGAACGATGAATTTCATAATCATGTAACATTTAAAATAACTGCATAATGGTCAGAAGCAGACCTAGGCTCCATCTTTTCCTGGAGTTGGGGACACAATGGCATGGAGGACTTCCAGATGTAGTGCTGGTGCTTGGGAAAAGCTGCCAGAGGATTAGGCAAGGGAAATACCTGCAGTCCCTGGTTGGAATCTGAAGTCACATCTGATGCTCAGATTTCCAGACGTGGACAGGAGGAACTTTCCATTAAGGATTTCTTTTTTCGCGAGGCACACAAAACAAAAACTGAAGGTGGGACAAAGGGGTAGGTATTTATTACCCCGAGGACCGAGAAATCATAAGACATCTGTTCTATTTACTGCGCTTAATAGGCATTGTTGTACAAACCCCACCTCCAGCCATGCAGCTTCTGGAGGGACAAGTTTGTACCGAGCGATTCTGGAAAGATGAGAGAGATTCCTGGAGGAGAGATTTACATTGCCTATCATCTTATCACCAGCCTGTCCCTCTTGCTTTTTCATTTCTCTCTGCAGCAAGAGGGATGATTAAAGAGCTAGGGATTTAATTACAGCCAGATTCGCCTAGGGGAAAAACCCACTCGGTGAAAGGACCTCGCAACAACAAACAGAAAGTTCTCCAGTTTCCTTGCTTTGAAGGATTTAGATGTGTGCAGGGGGTGGAGGTGGGGTGAAGGCAGGCGATTAGGCTGCAGTTTGCAAAACACACGCTGCCTCTGCCCTGAGAGGCCAAGTGCTGGCTCAGCAGTTCGGCCCTCCCCATCCACTCTCCTTGCAGCCTCAACACCCTCTGTTCTTGTAAGGCGGGAATGCCTTCTCATGTGCTTTCTGGCATTGCAGTCTCCATAAAATAACTTCCTCCTCCTCCCACCCAGACCAGCTCATGTTTGTGTAATGCTTTCAGCCCAGCAGGACCAGTCCCCACTGTTTGGTGCCCACTCAGGTCTCCCCCCAATCTGTACCCAGCTGTGGTTCTGCCATCCAGCACCGCTCTGGCCCTGGGAACTTCTAGGCTGGAAATAGAGGCCTTGTTGCTGGGCTCTGCCCTGTGCTTTTTTTCAGAGGGCGCTTCTGAAAGAGTCTGTAGGAACAGTCTTCTGTCCTTTGGCCAATGTTGAATGTGGAGGACCAGCCAGACATCTGCTGGGCTTGATGGGACAAGGGGAAATGGTTTCAAATGAAAAGAGGAAAGATTTAGACTGGATGTAAGGAAGAAGTTTTCAACAATAAGGGCAGTGAGACGCTGGCAATTGCTGGGTGCCCAGGGAGGTAGTGGATGACCCATCCCTGGGGACATGCAAGCTCAGACTGGAGAGGGCTCTGAGCACCTGATCTGGCATAGGTGTCCCTGTTCATTGCAGGGGAGTTGGACTAGATGGTCTTTAAGGGTCCCTCCCTATTCAAACGATTTTATGATTCTATGGACTTAGACTTGTTTTCTACATAACTATGTGAGGATGAATGCTGGTCCCATGCAACAAGGAAACTGCTCTGCTGAAAGGTCTGCCAAAAACGAACACTTCAAACTTTCAAACAGCAAAGACCTTCTCCACTCTGTAAAGGACTGAGGAGAGTTATTGCTGATATCAACAAGTTGGCTCTCCCAAGTGAAGAGGAGCTCAATTGGATTCAGAGATAGCAGAGGTAGTTTCCTATGTGAGCATCTGACCTAGTCTAGTGGAAGGAATCACCAGGGCCAGGCCAGCATAAAGGCAAGGAGATTTGGCTATTCTGCATTCATCAGGAGACTTATTTGCCTTGACAGAAGGAGAAGGGGAAAAAATGTGTTGGTTTTTCCTGCGACATGTGTACACAGCCACGGGCAGTGCCTGTTATTTCACTTGCAAACAATTTCCTCTCCTTTTTGTTTATTGATGACAGAACACATTCCAGCCAGGTACACCGTCTCTGCCCGGCACTTCAAAGGAGGTCAGGTTACAAAGCAAGCGCCATCCCTGCGATTAACTGCAGGAGGGACAGCCTGTGGGAGCCCAGGTGGAGGCTGCAAGCAAGGAAAAAGCCCAGAACTCTCTCCAGCATCCCCACTTTTCTAGGTTTTTCTTCCTCTTCACCTCTTTCTAGGGGTTTAGGGGACTTATTCAGTTGGACTAGGTGATTTTAGTGGTCTTTTCCAACCCTGATTCCATGATACTGTAATTCTGTGATTCTATACATGGCTCAGGAAAGATCTCTGCTGGAGGTGATGGCTTTTCAGATCTCATTTCTGGTTGGAAGCATTTCCTGAGTGCCCAGCATCCGGAACTATTATCCAGCACCTAAATTCGGATGCTAGAGTCCAAACTCAGCATGACGGGTCTTTGTGGCTCATGGATGCATTGGCAGTAACCACACTGGGAATGGGCAGCAAAAGCTGAGGGGGCCCAGTAAGCAGTAGGGAGGCTGGGGTCCATATTGCCCAAGGATGGCATTTGGCCGAAAGCAGATGACGTGGGTTGACGCTTGCCGCTCCCATGGTGATCTGAATAGGCTTCCCTTGATGATGTACTCCATGACTCAAGGATGGGGAGGGCCCAGGCTGCATCTCATGGTGAATCTCAGTTAAATGCATCGTTCAAGCCCAGGCAAATTGAGAAACCTTCCCTTTGGAGGCGCAGCAGAGCCAAGCCATGTTTAGGTGATGCCACCGCCAAGCGGAGTCACGCTGAGGGCGGGCTGTGCCCCATCTTGTGACTTGGCTCAGCCTGGGCAGGAGGGACTGAGAGGCTGCAAGATGTTAATGATGCCGCTTCATTTGGGAGTGCTAGGCTTAATGAAGCGTGACTCAGCACCTCCTCCACCCACCTGAATTGAATAGGAGCCACCAGGGCTGGCCTCCTCTTCCTCCCACTGGGCCCATGTCCACGGCAGGGCATGCATGCCTCATGACTCAGGCCACCCCCCATGTCCCAGCCTCACAATGCACAGTCCCCAAGGATACCAGGTGGGTGGCGCAACCTGGGAAAGCCATGTGGGCCTCGTGCCACCGTCACACACATGAGCTGAGCTCCTCAGCCCTGCCCAAGGGTGAGACAGAATAGCAGGAAAAGCATGTTCTGGGAATCCAAATTTCTGCATGGCAGATGTGTCCCCATGTCAAAATTTGCTTGTGTTCTGAGGGAAAGCAAAGGGGTTCATTGTGAGATTTCTCTTTAAGTTGTAGCTTGTGGGAGAAATATTCAGAAGGTACCTACTGCTCTTTAAGTCTACTTTACTGTATTTTCACCTTGTTCTATTTGCTTTTTGCCATTTGTTTTTGTTTTAGTGTTTATACTGTTTTTTTTTCTTCCGGACAGTTTGTCATAGATTAACATTTCTTTTTAATAACTTCCTTCCTTATTTATTTTGCAACAGTTTCCCTTTGGTGGATTTTGGGTTCCTCCCTTAGCATTAACGCAGTAAGGCTGAGTGTAGCTTAGTAGTGGCCCAAGTCAAATCTGAGCACCAAGGTTTTCTTTAGGCTTCTCTCCAAAGATTTACATTTTTGCTCCTCCTTCCCACCCCCTCTCCCCTGGTTTTTGCTTAAAATCTGCAAAACCAGTTCCCCATCTCTTGTGCCTGCTCGTACTGCTGCGTCTGGATGTTAGCATCTCTGTCATTCTTGTTTCCTGTATAAGAACGACGAACTGCCCGATTTGTGTTGTCATAGTGTAAAATAATGGCAAGAGAAGATACGGGAGAGGAGGTGCTTTCCTCCTCTGCATACAGTTGTGCAGTTCTGTTTTGGAAGATCTCAACAATGATTTCACAAGGAAAATCTCAAGTTAAACAATTCAGTTTTATCAACAGGTGCCTTTAAGTAGTTTCATTCAACACTGTTGATTGAGCAGTGATGAAAAACTCATGCAAGCATCACTCAATAGAGAGATCATCATCTGACTTATCACTAAGCTACAGAATGCTCAGAATCATGGTAAATGTCTTCAAGATATTTACTGCAACAGCAAAGTCCCTTTTTCTCTCCCCAGGAAAGCAAGGAAATAACACGTTTTCTCTCTTTTATTTGCTCTCTGAGCTCGTTTCCATCAGTATAAGCTGGACTGACACTGCCCATGTGCTTCTTCCTCAGGTTGTCCAAGGCCTGGTGATCGGAAAACTTACAAGCCATTGCACGGAGCAGACCCTGCTCAGAATCAGCGTCCTCGTCTTTGCCGGCGTGGGGCTGGGCATGGTAAGACTTGCTGAGAAGTCATCCACGGGGCATTCCACCATCATGGTTCGCAGGTGGGCAAAGGGCCTACTTGTCACTGGCGGTGCTGCCGCGGCCTTGACAAGCTGTGCTTAGGGGGAGCCGGCCAACCTGGGCCACTGCAAACTTACAGTATTCAACAATGATAAGGAGCTGTGTGAGTAATAGCTGCAGGGATTACAGAGTAATAATCCTGCACAGAAACCCATGCATCCGTCCTGAGTCACTGGATTTGCACAGAGGTCCTGCCTTCCGTCCTCAAGTGGCCCCATTTCCTGAACTGCCCAGAAAGTAAATGCAGATTACGGGGAGGAAAACCACTGCGGTTGTACTGTACCCTGAGACGGCTGAGGATGTTGTCTCATCTTTCTGGCTTTGTTTTACTAATTCCTCCGAGCTTAGAGCATTTGGGGAAGGAGTTAGCGAGGAAATAGTTTAGCTCCTCTGTTTTGGCACTACCCATCACTGGTTGTGTCTGGATGGGTGAGAGGCAGCCTCAGAAGTCAACTGGGAAATCCCATTGGCTGGGGCAGCTCTTCCAATAACTATGTTTTCTCAGATCAGCAACACTCTGGTGACCAACAGTGCTGCCCAAGGGATGGGATGCTTGGGAAGGGTCTGCCCA
>PPHD01003092.1:2326-32897 GCA_002909625.1 Bambusicola thoracicus
AGTACAGCAGGTAGAATAATAAAAACTCTGGCAAAGGAAAGGAGGTAAAAACTCCAACCACGTAACTGTAAAAACTAAGAATATGCAACTTGTGCAACTTGTCTTCCTGTGTTGACTGTATAAGCAACATGACCTTTGTGTGTTGTTAGACACCTGATATAAAGTAAGGATTTGAATGGCTGTCAGTCAATTTTTTAATGTCATTTATTCATTGTATGTAACAGTGTATGTTGATTGTATAGGGATATTCTCACCACACAGTTGTAGAGCTAAATACAGGAATTAGATAGACCTTTCAGTACCTTAAGCGGAGGGCTATAGAAATGAAAGGGACAGACTTGTTATCAAGATCACTTCTGACAGGACAAGGGGAAATGGTTTCAAATGAAAAGAGGGGAGATTAGGCTGGATATAAGGAAGAAGTATTTATGATAAGGGTGGTGAGGCTTTGAAACAGGTTGCCCAGATAGGTGGTGGATTCTTCATCCCTGGAGACACTCAAGGTCAGGCTGGATGCAGCTCTGAGCTGTATATTCTAGCTGTAGGTATCCCTATTCATTGCAGGAGAGTTGGACAAGATGAGCTTTTAGGATCCCTTCCAACTCAAACAATTCTATGATTCTATTGACTTTACTTAATGCATACCAGGATAATATTAGCACTGTTTGCCACAAGGGCAAACTGCTGGCTCATGGTCAATTTGGTCACTAAATAGAGAGCTTACATCCTCTCTTTTCAGTAACAAAGATGTGGGATGTGGGCAGAAAAGAGAATTCAGATGAGTTCCCGTGACTGTGTCTTTCCAGTTATGTCTCTGAGGAAACCTTCCTCTGGTTCTGCTTTGGTTCTGGCATACTCTTTGGTAAAGAAATGTAAGATACTTTGGCCCTGTATCTACTTGACCGCTTTAGGAGTCTCATTTATTTTTATCTGTTTTCAGTGTGTTTTGCATCAGATGATTTACCACAGTTTTTTGTATATGTTTATATATCACGTAAAGCTAATAAAATTCCAACTGCAGATAGGATCAGAATATGTATGCTTTACAGTATGCATTCCAGTGGCATTTGGGTCTATGAGTAGAATTCCAGCTTGTTACAATAACAAACACACACAAATGAAACAAAACCAATTAGTTGCTGTGTCAGCATTTTGATCTTTGTTGCAGGATATAGAAATATGTTGCCTGTCTTTTAAATTAATTCTTCGTTATTGTTTCAGGCAATCTTCCATTACAGAAGGGGTCACATGAGGCAGTTTCCAACAGCAAGAACTAAAAATAAAAGTGTAATAAATAAATCTTTGGTATTATAAAAACCACAAAGCACAATTTTATTATTGCTTTCCTAATTGCTGTTCCTAGAAACAACTTAGTGAAGGCAAACTGAAGTAATGGACTCCTAGAACAGTCTTTTTAATATTCTGCTCTATGTTTGTGCTCTGCAGAGCTGATGAGAGCTGTGTGCAAACAGTTTTGCTGAGGGCAAAAAGAATGTTTCACCATTATAGAACATGACCCTTCTCTCTGAGATCAAAATGAAGAACATATGCCCCTTGATGTCTGTCATAAGGTGTTATTGTGGCCAGTCCAATTAGCTTGTTCATCACAAGTTGGGATGTTGTCCCCTGACACAATTGGATATTAAAATGTTACATGATCATTAATTGTATCCACTGACACAGCAGAAATATTCCTCAAAATTATGTTTCTTTGATATGATGGACTTCTTTTCATGTGTAAAATCTGAGTTAGACATGAGGAAAGTCCAATTAATGTGATATGCTTTGCCTCCCACTCTTTCTATATGATCCTTCTCTTTCACTCTTTTCACATTATGTTGGGGAAATAATTCTAAGTGAACTCCTTGAGTTATTTTATACCTTGCAAATAATAGGAAAGATACAGCTTTTGTTTACGTATGCATGGCTTTTGTCCTTTTCACCACTAAGTGGTTTTTGCTTGCTAGAATATATTTAGCACTTAACAGAACATTGCATTTTGAAGTAGCATGCGAAGAATAGATGAATACATCTCCAGTACCCGATGGTTAACATTTTAAAAGCATTGTTTTTAGCATTTAGAAATTCTAACACTGAAAAGGAGGAACAAAACATGGAAAGTTTCCTTAAACCCAATGCTCTTTGTGACCTTTAGGTTTTTTTTAAATTATATTTTTAAGAATGGTCATGTTTGAGTGTCTCCTTCTTAGGTCAAATTCCAGCAAAGCACTTAATAACACAGTGTAACCTGGTGAGCAGCCCCGTTCAGTACCATTGGGAATTACTCACTTCTTTATAAACAATTGAAACAGCTTTGCTGAACAGAGGACTTATATTTCAGCTTCAGTTTCCACGACTTCAGAAGTAGATTCTCTATGTACAGTTTTGATTTTCTGATTTTCTTTTTTCTTTGCAGGTAACCCGATAGCTAAAGACAAATCAAGTCAGTCTCAAGGCTGATCACATTAAATACAACATACAGGAATTTCATTTCTCCAGGCAATCCTTGAAGTGAAATTTTGTACTGCTGGGGTGTAGCCTTCAGAATCAATTGTTTCAATGAGAACCTGGTTTGTAATCAACAACAGCCTTGAGATCAAAACTACTGGAAAGTTATTTTGAACTTCTGTGTCACAAAGATTTCAACTGATTCAACTGTGTACACTTGTAAAATTGCACTTGCTGAGGAATTTGCAGCTGTAATCTCAAGAGATGGTTCTCAAAAGGTGCAGAAAATCAGCAATCGTTCAGATTCTTCTTTCCAGACTGGTGGCATTTCATCCTGACGAAGCCAATCTCCAAAATGTATTGGTTCCTCCCCTCTAAAATGATCTCTGGTCCACGTTCCGATTGCTGGTGGGACTGCACAGTGCTTTAATTAAATTTCCATTGCAGAAATTGTCCTCTAGCATGGCACAATTTTAGACATTTTTATTTGTATTCTAATATTGGAGCTCTAAAGGGTACATATTTCAACATCTTGAAGTTGCTTTTGTTATAGGAATGGAAATATATATCCATTGTTAATAATTATTGTTGACAAGTAATAGTTATCTGAATACATCAGTCATATTAGAATGTATAGTCAGGTTGACATGTTTCCCTAAGGCTAACCAACTACTGCAGCTATTTGGCAGTTAAAAAAAGCAGTGGTCAAAACTCAATTACCACTTCCATTATAAAGCATTTTATACCTTTAAGATATACATTTCAATTTACTTTGAAGGAGGCAAGTGTTCCTGCACTTTACTTTCCTAACCTTTAAATCATTGAAATTCATGGTAAGCAGTCAAGGAAAATACTTCATCCATTTTTATAAAAGTAGGCAGGGATGTAAATGAGTTTTTCAATTATGAAATTGAGTGGTAATCATTCAGAATTTTTCTCTTTTCATTGAAAAATAAAATCTCTTGCTTGAAACTAAGTACTGTTGGATGCTTATGTAGATGTCTGCTCAGACTGATCATTATAAAGGAAAAAAGTCCTAGTGCCCTCCTAGATATAGTGCTCATGAGTATTTTGCTTGCTTACTGTTCTCAAATTCAGACCTAATCTGTGCCAAAATCACATTTTCTTTTTTTAATTTTCTATTTCAGTAGCAATTTTTTGAACTTTGTGATGTGCTGTTACATGAGAAAACCTCCATATTTAAAGGCCTTAAGCATCTATGAGCTTTTTTTCTAAGTTATTACAGAATGTATAATTTTATATTTTGTTTAGTGTATATTGTGCCATCTGTAATATTGATACAACAAAAATTTGGCAATTCCTTTTAGTGACACTACATAAGCATGCTAACAGAGAGAGAGAGAGTTCTGATTATATGCTTTGGTGCATTAAATGAAAAGCACACACACTTAGCGATAGGCAAAAAATATATAGGATGAAGCTTATTTAAAAGTCCTGTGTGGCTACCAAACTCTGTGAAAAAGATGGAAATAATTTTATCGTTACAAGCTATAGATATTGCAGGGTAGTTAAAGTTCCATGATGGATGTATACCTTGGAGAGATCTGCCTGTCACAGTATCCCCAGCTGTTCCAAAACCATTTCATTACCTCTTGTATTACTGCACAGGAGAGCTTAAACAAAATAAATGATTGTTGGGAATAAAATTGAGAAGTATCTTCTATCATTCTTCTGAGAAATAATAAAAAATGTTGGCAGGGAAAGATATTCTTTTCTGATTGAGATTTAATTAGGATAAATTGTTTGTAGCAGCAATTAGGTATCTTGGTATTTTAGGATGGATTAATATTGTATGGATTTGTGCTAATGGGTGCAGGATGGAAAGTAGCATCTTAAAAAGACTGGGACAGTACAAAGTATTAATGTGGTGTTTTGTAAAATCTGAATATGGCCTGTCTTTGGTCAAAAGTCTGCATCATGCTTCTCAATATTGTTTTATTTGTTCTTTCATTCTTAAACAAACACTGAAAATACTGTATTATATACAAGTGTAACACATGCATATCAATAAGTGAAAATAAATGGATTTTCAAATATACCAAATAGATTATCTGCAGTAGATTAATGTTGTGAATATTCATAACAAGTGAATAAAATTGTGATATAAAACAGAGTTCCCTGATTGGAAGTGCACTTTGAATATCTATCTTGTTTACCCATGGAACAAAATAATTTTGTTCAATGAGTGAGAATTTCAAAGGTTTTATTAACTTTCTATTTATTCAGTAGAGCTGGAAATATCTCCCACTGGTCTGAAAGATCTTTCTGCAAAGGAAATGGATTTAATGCAGCTGTTCTAGCACTGTCATGGGAAATTCAAGTGGATACACTGTTCTTTTTAGGTTAGGCTGAATACGCACACTGCTTTTTTCTCCATAATATTCCTGAAAAAATCATGGTAGACATTCCTGAAATGGTGATGTTTTGGTTTAATTTATTAAACTGTTTTAAAAAATAAAAATCCATGCAGTGACCAGTGGACACTGCTGGTCAATCTCAGGGCAATGTGGGAACTGTAGTTCAGCCATCCATAGTGTCTGTTTAAGTAGTGGTGTCTGAAAATTAGAGTACTGGTGACCAGGTCGGCTATGGGCATTCATACTGTGGGTGTCTGGAGATGAATTATTCTTCATTTTATCCTTTATTCCTTATATAATACTTCCCAGTTTATTTGATATACATTTGAATAAAAACATGATCAGGCATAAAGATCAGAGGGAAATCCATGTTTCCTTTCAAACTCAGTAGTCGTCAAGAGCTCTGAGTCGTCAGAGAATACATGGTCTCTGTATGCAGTTTTGTATGGGAGTACTGTAATGGAAAGAAAACTGACTGCTTTGTTCAAACATTTCAAAATGAAATGTATTGGGTCAGCTCAACAAAATAAAAAGGAAATCCTGATATGAGTCTTAATGAAAAAAACCTAAGCCAGATCTAATAAATATAAAATAGAGCTTAAAAAACATTCCAAAAATCTGCATCAGATAGATTTGTTTTAGAATGAAATACCTCCTATATAAAGTTTGTTATTTTGAAAGCATATGTAGGTTATTTGTTGTTGTTGTTGTTGTTATTGTTGTTTTTATTTTCCTAATTATGATCATACAGCAGACTTTTATAACTATCCAGGTAATGCATGACTGTCTATAACACTCAAACAGAAAAATGTGATTGGCATTCTTTTTTTGCTGATTTACTGCCTCCTTCTTCATGACTTGAATTTTACAAATAAGTTGCTAACCAAGATGTTGATAAGGGAAAGGAATACAATTTTGGTTTGTAATGGCAGAATTGCCTGTATGTCTTTTTTCTTCCCAGTGGTTAGACTGCTTTATAATCAAACATGTCATGCCTGAACAATCGGATAGCACTAAATGATTTCACATTATTTAAATGATATTAAATAAGGAGAATTACCTAATCACTCGATCAGTGTTCATAACACAGTTTGTATCCTGAAAAATTGTTTATTCTTTTATAGCTTTAGAAAATATTTCCACATTACATCTTTGATCATGTTCCTGTACATAACTTTCTGCTACCACTTTACTGTGATTGTGAGTATTTTTGCAAAAATGCCTTCCATGACTGGTTGTTTTGCATCTTCTGTATTCATCTGCACTGCTTACGTGGTGATTACAAGAGCTAATATACAAAAAGGCTGAATTTCCCACAACTTTATTTTGACAAGTGATGACAAATGTTGCCAACATCTCTTAATCCAAAATTAATTTTAGAGCATCTGGCAGGAGGACTATTGCTTGTGTCAGCTGGGAAAAATTCTATAGAGGAATGACTGTTCTTTCTCAGACTAGTATCAGTGGGATGCCAGGCTAGGCAAAACCATTGTAGAATGGTTTTATTACCAGAGATGGATATTATGGGGATGTGGATCCTGCATACAGGCTGCAACCCACCAAAGTCCAGGCTGGGGCTTTTTGTGGAGGTGACAGCAAGCCCTTGGTTCTGTTCTGTAGACTGGTGGAAAGATCTTTTTTGTGTTCCTGGGATTTGCTCCAAAATTAGACTGTAGAAAGGACTAAGTGCCTTGGATAAAACCTTCAAAATTTTGTGTCCAGTATTTTGCTCAGAAAATTCTGAATGAGCAAATCAAAATTCATGTGCTTGTCCTTGTTGAGGTTAATGATTAAATAACTTTCTCTCTGTTTTCAAATCCTTTTTACTACCAGTCAGGTGATGTTATGTGGCAATGGGAAGTAAAGTCCAGTTGTTTCTTGATCATAGATTTTCTTGAATAAATATAACTCATCAGATCAATTTAGCCATGACTGAAAGGCTTGAACTATAGCCAGCTTTTACTTCTGAAAACAGTTTATTGTCCAACTAAGTTCAAGAAATAGTTTGTGTAATAAAAGTATTATTGTCCACATGTAACCTTGTTAATGTTCTATATTAGCTCTTTAAAGTATGCTTATGTTCATAACTATAAAAGTCTGTGTAGATCTTTTGTAACAACAGGGTCATTCTTTCCTCCACAATACCATTGAGAAACACTAAAGAGCCTGCACTTTGGGAGGTATTACTTTTCTTAAAATGCAGCAATGCATAATGGGAAAAAAAGTAAAAATACTAATGTTATTTACACTGCTGAGATATTTTTCTTGGAAATCATGAAATAGGTACAGTTGCAGGTTTACACTGTATCATCATGTTGGTTGAATTTCTCAAAGTATTTTCTCCTTACAGTTTGAACAAACAAGTAAAAAACTGATCTTAAATTCTCTAGTTTTATGTCTTTGTAGTTAGATCTTGTATCCAGAACGTTCAAAATGTAAGGTGGTTGTTTTGCTCACTGTGTCTCCTTATAAGGAAGCTCTCGTTTTCTCTGTTTCTCTCTTTCTGTTTTTCTGGATGTCTTGCCAATATTTGGGTGTATAGAATATAACTCTTCCTATTACCAGTTTAGAGTTTGAGTGTCTTTTGTTCTTTCTATTTTTCTCCAGTAATTTTCTCTTTATCTGGGATACAGTCAGTTCTTACCAAACTTCATCAGTGATGAGAAAAGTTTCTTTTATGAATAATGGCCTGGAACTGAATAAAGGCTCTTTGTAGTTCTTCTTGGAGATAAAAGAAAAAGAGAAATGATGATTCTCTATCATTAGCTTTTAGAATGTTTCCCAGCTCAAACTGTTCTATCTGAATAGGAACGTTTTTCTCTAAGTATAAATGGCCTGTGTTTCAATATGCTCTGATCATAAAGCTGATGAAATGGTCTTCTCTGTATGGCAGATTACCTCAGCAGAGTTTACAAATGGCAGATGATGGTTTTGCTACTGTCCATAGGCAGGTAGACAGAATTTGGTCCCAGATGCTCTGCCTAATGTTCATGGCAAAAGCGACTCAAAAACAATGCCTCCATATGCCGTAATTGCTCGAATTATTTCTCAGGCATATTCCCTTGTCATCCCTCATATGTAGAACTCATTAGAATCCTAGTGGGAGAACATATGGAGAGAAGAGATGATGGAAAACATTGTAAAACAGATTGTATATTTAAATTTATATTATAGAAGACCTTTCTGCACAGGCGAACGTAGTGCAGTAAGTTAAAACCTGTTCTTCCCACTTCATCAGGAAATCAACATTTATGGAGCTATTATCTTAGCATTCAGACATTTGTACAAGATGGGTTGAAGTCTGGCTTTAGGAATGCTAGTAGGCATTCTCCTGCTAAACTGAGGTCAACTCTATATAGCCTACATTATTTTCCTAAGTATTTAGTTAAACTGTACCTTTGTAATTTTTCTTTCACTAAAAGAAATGGCCAGAAGTCAAAGTTTCCACCCATATAAATCTGAGAGCAAGATCAGGTCCTTGTCTGTAGATTTGTGAATTAAGTGTCAAAACAATGGCTTTTAGAACTGTCTTGTTTCTTTCACACTCAAATAAAGAATGAAGTTATTTTCATCCAGCTCAATTCTCTGGTGAACAGTGATCTATACCCAGTGCAGAGTTCTTTTAACGACTAACAGATATTAATAATTAATTACTTATCATTCAATAGAAGAAAAATTAACTGATAATAGATGAATTCAAAGCACTGTATTCAGAAGTGTGTGATTTTTTAAAAATTATGCTTGTGTCTCTTTCCTGTTCTATGGTAACTTTTTTATTATTTGTGACTCACTGAAGCTGATTTTAATAGGAAACATCTGGGGTGCTGTAAAGTGTCCCAAAGGTGGAAGTGAGCACTAATAAAACATATTCAGTGGACTGGTGTGTGTTGGATAGGCTCGTGGATGGGAACACTGTGACTTTACTGCTGCAGCTGGTAAAATATGGCCTATCACATAGAGAAACCACCTATCACCTTGTTACCCAGCTGCAAAAGAAACAATTCTGACAAGAGATCACTAAGTGCATGCATCAGAATCAAATATGATTCGGTGATACTGAAATGAATACTGGAAGGACTCCTAGGAAGAGCATGGACAACCTTACAGGCCTTAGAAATGTTGGATATGACCGCAGCATGTTTCTATATAGATTGCTGTCTTTCTAAGTAGAGATACAAAGCAGCTGTTAAGGTAGCATTTGCAATGGAGGGATCTGTGTGTCCATGTGCACACACATGCTAGCAAGCGTCTCGTGCCGTCTAAAGTCAAGTTTTGGTGTCATGCCTTGAGAGAGGGCCTCCAGAAATACAGATCTGACCCTCTTCTATTACTACTGAAATCAGACTGCATTGCTGTACCGTTCTAAATTAGAGCAGAGTGGTATGCTGCCAGCAAGCTGCGCCACTTGCCCTGCACTTTTCAGAGCAGAGTAGTTCTGATAAGCCTCAGCAGAAAGCAAAACATGCATTACTATACGTGCTCTTGTCTTACACTGGCAACCCTATTTGTTCTTCGCATATTTATTTTTTTCTGGTTGCTACAGGATAAATGCTTGTCATTAGGTAAAAGTTTTTTTTTTTTTTTTAATTTTGCAGCAATCTGAACAATGTGCATAAAAGATGTCTTTTGCTGCTTCTTATTTGTTCATCCTGTTACAGTTTACCCTCTTATTCTATATCTGTGTTAGCCTCTCTGTCATTTACTGGCGGCACCTGTTAAGATACTGTCATCTGTTGGTGACTTTTTAGTCACTGCAAGAAAATTCTGTTTGCACTGTGAGTCTTTCATTAGCATGTTGTGGTTTTCCATTCTCTCAGTGCCAGCACTAGAAACTAGATAATGAAGTATTAAAAGAACCTTGAAAATGTACTGATTTAATCATTCTCAATCAAGTAGCCAGACCTTCAGTGAAGGAAGTTATATCTCCTATGTGTAAGACTGTGTTCTCTCATTCATAATACCCAGTCCTGTGCTTTGATTCAAATTTCATTATACAGAAATTTGTGTAGTAGTAATATTTACGTAAAAGTTTAATAGCTACTTGAAAGATGGATTCTTAAGTATTGATGCATGCATGTAGTATCCAGGAATTCCAAATTCAGAACTTTACTTAATGTTCCTGATGACTTGAGCAAGAAAGTGCCAGTTATATTCTCCATTTTTATGTCTTTGGAAAGAAATATATGGGTATACCAAAAGACTGGGAGTTAAAATGCTAACTTAACTGGACCAAACTTAATAATTTGTTTAATAGCCAAATCCATATAGTCTGGATCTTACCTCATCTTTTGTCAAAGCATATGGCACGAGGACCTTATTTTGCAATCAGCTGTTATGAAAAGAAAATAAGGAAGGACAAGGCATATTGTGCCTTGTGAGTGCCTCTTTTTTTTTTTTTTTTTTTTTTATTATTCTCTGGGCATGTGTGTTTTTAAGCATACTAACTATAATTTAGAAAATTAGGCTGCAGTTCATTTGAGCACCTAGATGAAAAAGCGTACGAGATATCAAGAGCTCAGGTAAGAACAAAATATAGGTGATAAAAAGTTAAAAATTTGAATCTCCTGTACAGTTTCACCAGATATCATATGGCTATTCTGAGTCTGGGGATTAAGTGATCCTGGTCCCACCTCTAACAGAGCAGCACGTGAAATTCAGCCCTGCTCTTGTCCTGCCATAAAGTGCATACCTAAGGCTATTTATGAAAGGCAAATTCCAATCTTCTCAAAGTCCTTGTGCAGTATCTGTACTCCATGCCAGTGCTCCTTACATCCTGAAAGTAGGGCTTTCTGAGAACACTGCTGGTGATTTCAGCTTTCAATAGATTTCTCCTCAGGTTTAAATTTCATACTGAGTACCTGTGCCAGTCATTCCAGAAGATTTATCATTGGTTCAAACACCCTTCTGTCCCTGCTTTGTTGTTGCTCAGTATGGTCAAAAACATGCTTGGTAAATATTGTGTTTATATTTGATGTTTTTGATTGCAGGCAACAATTCCAAAATGGCATTCCTTGCTTTGTGTCAAACTTGAAAATTATTAAAATCCTGTGAATAGTCATAAAATCAGTCAACTTGTTCACAGTAAGGAGCTGTGATGCCTTAAGCTACTTTTTACCAGTCAGAGTATTGTCAAGGTGACCTTTCATGCTGTTTCAATTGCATAGCCTTGCCATTATTTAACTATTAGAATGATGGAAAGCTTGCACTTTGCTATTTGAGTGGCAAAATTTCTAGACACAAGGACCTGAAAGAGTGAACATATGAGAGGCTAAAATTAATGTGCCACGTTAAGGAGTTAAGCCAATGGAGCCAAAGGAAGACTAAACCTGGTGGAGCAAAGCAGCTGTGGTCTAATCTTGAAAACTAAAAATCCATTTGCAATGCGTTCTGGAATCCCAATATCTCCTGTTGGTGACAAGTTGTTAATGGTAGCTCATTTTTCCTATGCTTTGTGTTGACCATTCATTATAATTGAAACGTACAAGAAAATGCAGTCTCTAGAATGTTATTGAAATTCCAGTAAAATTTAAATGTTAGTGAGTTTATACTTTTATATTTTTTAATATTTGTGTTAAATTTTTTTACATATGCATTTATATAGTTAAAAAGACAAAATTCTGAACATCAGAAAACTATTTGCTAGTTAGAACTAATGAGTATTAAAATTATTTTTAAATTATAGAAGCCATCAAAAAGCCCACAAGAGACTAATATATTACAGCAGGATTATTTTAGTGTTGTCTTTTTTACTCAGTACATACCCACTGTGTAAAGAGGAAAGCTTATGTAAAACAAACAGGACCTTTTTTTTACACTATTCTGTAATTCTGTATGTCTGTATATGTCTTCTTTGTAAAGCAGGGGATTTTGTTTTTTGTAAGGCAACATGAAGGAATCATAAATACGAGTGAAAAAACTCATCTTTTTTTGGTAAAAAAAATAATTCTCTTTTACAGTTAAAATGCATATCTAGGAAAATTAATGCTCTTTTTTAAAGTTAATTGAAAAGCAAGAATTTTTATTACAGTTCATCAACAGTAATTTGAGAAACAATAATAATTTGCCTTCTTGGAATTAACTTCACTGTAATTCTGAATCCATTCATGGCCATTTTAAAACTGGCATGACTGTATGCGTAAAAGTATTCTGTCTATGTAAAGCCTGACTTGTGCTGACAGAAAGCAAAATCAATAGAAAGGCATGGCTGCTGGAAAACCTGTTCTCTTCAAAATGCGATTGGAGGACTGTGAACATCACAGGCTGTGCAAGCCCTGTAAAAAACAGAACAGAAAAAGGTTTCTTTTCCCATCAGTGGGTAAGTGATTTATATACATGACTCTCATTAACATTAATGGGAGTTATCTGCCTCATTTTTTATAAGCCTGATGTGAAGTTAATGGCAGTCTTCCCATTGTCTCTAGTGGGCTGTAGATCAACCACTAAGTGCACAAATGAGTTTGTTTGAAATATTGGTGCTTGTAGGCTTAGAATTTCAACATGCTCCATTCACATTTCCAACTGAAGAATGCATTGGGAACGTCTAAGAATGTGAGCTCAGGGGTTTAATATTGCAGTGTGCTGAGCTGTGTGCACTTTGGGGCATCTGTGCCGCAGACTGTAGAGATGCCTGAGCCAGCGCTCAGTGAGCTGGTGTGTGAGCAGGAGCAGTAATCTGTGAAGCAGCATGAGCTGGTTTACTTCGCAGAGATCTGAGCAAGAGGAGGCATAATGGGCTCTGTGGTCCAGACCACGTGATGGGGGAATTGCTGTGTCATGCTGTGCTGCGCTCTTATCAATAATGTGGTAATAAGCAATTGTTTATTTATTTATTTATTTATTTTTAATCTACCCTTAGATGTGTGTAGGCTGAGCTCTCCTCTGTGGTTTTGTTGTTGTTTTTGTAATAGATTAATCATGTTGTTGTTGGTTTGGTTTCTTTCTTTCTTTCTTTTTTTTTTTTTTTTTTTTTTTTTTTTTTTTTTTTTTTTTTTTTTTGTTATCCTCTCACTTCCTATGTGTGCCATGTAGTTTTAACAAAACTATACTGCACTGCTTTTTCTTCTGTAGGGGATGGAAGAAATCGTGATATTTTCAGCAGAGCTGGAAGGACTTCTGTTCACATCTATGGTCCTTACTAACCCAATCACTACAGGCAGAAATGACCAACCTGGTCACTGGTGAAGAGCATCTGTGACCACACACAGACTAACTGGTACAATGCAGTTTCACTGTGGATTGGGAGGAGCTCCTCTCACTCACCTTAATGCTTATATTCCCAGCAGTGCCAGGTTTCTCTCTATCATAAAATCGCACTGGCATATGCATGAAGAACTGCCATCCAGAAGAACTTTTATTTTGAAGCTCATCTTCTGTTTGTGTTTAGAGAAGTTAGATCCTGAGGATTTTAAGACACAAGGTTTTTCCTCCCACTCTGCCAGACAAAGTCACTGCTGGTCCCAATTCCAGACTCAGCCTGTAACAAGGCCAGGCATGTATTTTGTGGATACAAATATACACACAATAAGTACAAACACTTCCAGCCACACAGCTTGGTGCCGGCAAGAGACCACTGCATTTGGCAGCATCTAGAAATGCACAAAGTATGCACATAAACATGCACGACACAGATTGCTGAATCCCTCCCTCCTCTCAGTCTGCTCAGGATTTAAATTTGCTCAGGCCTACACACTACCACAGTCTCTCAATTTCCAGTAATTCTTACATTTGAAAATTCATTAGATAATAGTGTGGAATTTAAGTCAGACCAGAGCAGCCTGGTCTTGTGGTTGGCAACCCTGCACATAGCAGGGGGTTGAAAGTCGATGATCACTGTGGTCCTTTTCAACCTAGGCCATTCTATGATTTTATGATTCTTTGAGTATCCTTTCTTGGACACTGATCTCTTATCCAGCTGCAATCTCTGTCCTTGGCCTTTCCATATGCAGGTCTCCTCCTGCTAACTGGTTAGTTGAGCTTGGTTGAAAATCACTACACAAATCAACCACACAGAACTGAGAACAATATCGTGGTGAAATGAGATTGGTTAGGAATAGAGCTAGGAATAGTGTTTAATAAGAAAGGACAAGCAGTAGTGATCATGTGCAGAGCTTGGCCAGGCAAGTACATTGACCAGAAATCAGCTGGCACATAACTGCCCCCTTTTATCCTTCCTCCTCTCCCTCTTTGACTCCCTGATCCACTGATCTCACCCTTTTCCTGCTTGTTGTCCTTTAACCAAACATTCCTTGGGTATCCTGTGCTCCTACAGTCCCCTTGAAACATCTTTTAATACACTTAACTTGATTCCATAGCCCTGCTGAAATATCCCAAATCAAGTTTGCTCTTTCTCATAATTATTTTTTTTTCCCCTACCTTACCAGTTTCACTGTTCTGGTTGAATCTGGTCAAGGTCATGCCTGAGCAGTTCCTCCAATGGCCCCTATAGTGACCTGAGAACTTTGATTATGACGTGACCTCAATTATGTACTGTTTGTTACAATTTATATATGTGTATGTTTAATCTACTGCTTCTCCTTTTATTATTATATTTTGTTTTCTGACTTGCTATCAACCAGATATCCTCACAAACCAGACATTCTTACATTCCAACTGTATCATTACAGGTAGGTTTATTGAGGTTCAATAGCAGCTGCTGACCTAAATTCTTTTGTGCACCTTCACCTTGTCCTCCCTGTGCCAAGTCACACCTCCTCAGCTTAGTTTTTGCAGTTTGATAAAGTGAGGATAATACTTGTTTCCTTTAAAAGGAAAAGGTCAGATTCTTCCTTTCCTTTTCAGGTTCTTCGAGGTCACGCAGGCTGGGCATGCTGCCCAGAAGCCTGAGTTCAAAGCTTAGATTCAAATCTTCACAGAAGTATTAAAAAAAAGGTACAGAACCCCTTCTGTGCATGACCTGGGAATAATGAGATCATGGAAACCTGGACACGTTTGTGGATCAGAGTTCTATAGGAGGGCAGATGCTCAGGATGGTGTTCAGCATAGCTATGCACTCAACACCTCCCACATCGATTTTACTTCTTTCAGAGATAATCGCAACCCTACTGATAACTAAACTTTAGGATAACTAAACTCTAGGAACAGCATCATATGCCATATTTTTTCCTGGGACAGTCTTGTGAAGACTTATGTCTTCACAAGCTATCAAGCAGGTGTGTGTCCCTTCCGACTTGTGCAGGAGTGACAGTTCTTCACCCTGCCAGAGAAAAGTCAAGCCTCAGCTTAATCCAGCTGGCCTATAAGTATGGGCCAATCCAAATGGCCTAAATGCACTTGTATTGCTGGCTGTAGCTGAAAGACACAACAAAATGCAGTTAATATCCACCTCAGGCTGTGATTTTGCTATGGTCATTCTGTCTATATGACATCATGAAATGTCAGCTTCTGCAGATGAATTGGTTTTACCTGGCTCTAGATTCCTCACGAAGTTTAAAAATAAGAGCAAAGAGAATTAGGAAGGGTGCTGCACAGTATTGGTAAATCCATCAGGTAGGTTAAAAGCAAGTAACCCCCTATGGGATTTACTGGCTACATTCATGTATTTCAGAGAATGTACGGTTCACAGAAGGAAAAGAGTAAATACTCACTTATTTAGCTGTGGGAGGACTGCACTGCTCTGCAAAACAGAAAAATTAGGAGTGTGGAAGAAAGCAGATCGTTGCCATTCAGTTTTCCTGTAGCAAATTTTTAAATGTTATTTACAGGCTGTGCTTTAGTTTTAATTAACACACTTTTTTTTTTCTTTTTTCTTTTCTTCTTTTTTAGATTAAACGCTGTTTGATAATTTAAAAAGCACTTTTACATCTTGTTAACAATCAGCAGGTTGGACTGCAGTGCTCTAGACTTTTTTCGTGCATATATTCACAGGTTTAATAAAGGTCTGCATTTGTATTAAGGACTTGTAGTTTGTGTAATTGTAAGGAAATGGGAAACCACAGCAATGCCAAAAGGTTTTATTAAAGTATCAAAAATCAGCAACCAACAAAATAGCACTCTAGGTTCCTGAAGTAGAAAGCATGGAGGCTTGCACTTAAGTTGGTGTTTTCTGTGACAATGAAATCAATGCTTATCTAATTGAATCTGTAAATTTCATCAGATGCAGTGCACCAAATGCAGTTTCCCCAGTATAGAAATTAAAATAATGTTCCCTAAAAACCTTACAACACATCAGTGCATCATTTAAAAATATTTCCATTAAAATATTCATTTGCAATCAATAAGAGGTCTAAATCACCATGTGTACTATATACATAAGCATACATCTGAGTGTCAGATTGCATTTGTATTCACCCTTGGACTGTATTGCTTCTAGGGTGCTTTCTAGGTGGTGTGATATTTCTCTGAAGTATGCTCCAGTATGTGGAGTGCACTCCACAAGAAAAATTGCTGCCCTTAGTGAAGCAGATGCTTCTTTGCTGCCTGAAAGCTGGTGTAGTTCCTCTACAGGAAGCTCTGTATGATTAACGTTGGTGCATACTTGCAGAAAGCTACGCCAACAGATCATGCTTTTGACTTGACTGCAGAGATACAGAACAGATGAGTGTGCTTACCTAACAAAGAGACCTATCAGAGTCCCCCATAGTGCACATTCTTTGTACATTGTCATACATTGCTGGTAAATTGGAGATGGTTCTCAAAGCATTATTGAGCTAAAGATGTGAATCAGTAGTGGCATTTAAATGTGGGTACTCAAATTTTTGAGTACGGTAGAAGTATTTGCTTGTAGTCTATGAGCTGAATGTTGTTCCAGTGAGCCTTTCTGGGCAAGAGAAAAACCTACCATAGTGCTAATAATTCTTACTGGATGGGTGTTTGTATTTCAAAATCGTAATTATTAATGTCTCTTCCTGGCAACTTTATAAAAAAGATTAAGGGTAGAACGAACACAAATTATTCAGTCTTCACTTTTGAGATGACCCTTTACTTCTGTTGGACAGAAGTGGTGTGATTGGTGGACATTATTTGGTGCACTGTCACTTTAGCACTTCGGTGGGTTGGCAGATCTTTTTAGATTGCAGTGCCATTAATAATCAAATGTATAGGCAAAAACATTAAGATAGTTTCCCTTTATTATTTTCTTAGATATTAAGAGAAAAAAAAAAACAAAACAAACACAACACTATTAAATCTCTAAAGATGTTTAGCAAATAGCTTTGTTGTTGTTGTTTTTGTTAAATCATTACTACAGTTTGCTGTGTTTTCCTCCATGAAAATGTAAGAAATGAGGCTCAAATTCTGATTAAGGCTCATTTGTTCCAGCAGTGTTTAATCTCTGCAGTCCATGAGATGTCAACGGATGTACTCAAATACATGTTAATGGAAAGTACAAGCTAAATATATTAATAATTATCACAGCTGAGCGACAAACAAAATATGTACTGTTATTTGATCCACTCATATTTAATATAATTTTTATATTAACTAGAGAAGAAGATTAGTCTCCAGAAAGCTGTGAAATTGTCTAATTTGACAGGATTTAAAACATTCAGATGATTCTGATTGGGAAATGAATATACAAAGACCAGAAACCATGTATAAAATAGATTGATGATCTGCATCCAGCTGTATTTAGTGTTTCATTTGTGCGTCTTCTAATATTTTTAACTCCCTATTCTGTATTTTCCTTTGGAAAACTTTTCTATACCAATAGATAATATAACTTCTTGGAAGAAGAGAAATAAAAACCACACATTGACAGGCAACCATAAAGACACTCCATGTCAGTTCATAACTCTTAATGGCCATGGCTATAATTTAGGAGGAAAGAACAACCTTGCTCTCAGGACAGTGTGAAGAAGTGTAAATCTCCCACACATCAAAACACTCCTTGACGCCATGCTACTTCTAATATATTTACTCTTCAAGAGGTTCATGTTCTAACAGAGAAAGCGTGACATATGAACATCCCACCAGCTGCCGCATGTTCTGCATCATGAGAATTTTCCCCCATGCCACGAGTAACTGCTTTTGAAGAGCATCAGTTTCTCGCCTGAATGGAAATCAGAGTCTTGTACACAATAAATTTTCTTCCCGTTCCTGTCAATACTCATAACGCTATATTTATGCATAGGAGATTGCTTTGTCAGTAATTGTTTTTATTGTTCTCCATTCTTTTATGTATCTCTCACATTCTTACATTCTTTTCCACATATGCAGAGAATTTTAAGGTAGGAGTAAAGAAAGTTGGGATATTTTTATTCCTGCCCAAATGATTATTATGTTCTCAAACATTGTGGTATGATCTAACGAAATTAAATAGGGACAGCAGGAGCAGTGTTTTATCCATATCTAAGATTTATTCAGGCACACTGAGGAGATGTTTATAGCTTTTCATTTGAGCTTCCTGTTGCTGCTGAAGCAGTTCCCAAATAACATTTTGAGTTACTTCAGGGCTACATCTTTCTCACTTGACTTTATGCACTGTTTCAGCACTGTTTTGGCAGTGCTGATGCTGTGAAATTTCCCTTTCTATCCATTACATCCAAAGGAATGCCATGGGAAGTGGCAATTCTGTCCTCACCACCTTTCTGACAGTGATAACCTTGCGGCTTGAATGGTGGAAATTAGGTTTAGCTGACAAAAGAGTCCATCCCAGGATGTCAAAATAGACTGGAAAAAATAATGTGAACATAAACTTTGTGACCTAGAAAAGCATGAATTTGCTCAGAGAAGGTTGTCTACAGAAAAGTTATTAGTGCATCATAGAATCATAGAATGGCATGGGTTGAAAAGGAACTAAAGATGATCTAGTTTCAACCCCCCTGCTATATGCAGAGTAGTCAACTGCTAAACCAGGCTGCCAAGAGCCACATCCAGCCTGGTCTTGAATGCCTCAAGGCATGGGTCATCCACAACCTCCTTGGGCAACCCGTTCCAGTGTCTCACCACCCTCTGAATGAGAAACTTCCTCCTAATATCTAACCTAAACCTCCCCTGTCTCAGTTTAAAACCATTCCCCCTTGTCCTATCCTACATGTTCAAGATCTGTTGCCTCATTCCTGCAAGATAGAGGCATAGAACTCCTTTGAGTGGTTGATTCCTCCCTGAAACTCACCCTTCTCTTGTATGACATTTATAGTCTTGCAGATGTCACAGAAATAATGTTCTAAGATTATATCTGAGTTCAGGCTTACCATACCGTAGCATTCAAATTCAAAAGTTCCTGAAGTAAAAAAGCCCTAAGCTTCCATGCCGTGCATCTATGTGGCATGCATATGCCACAGTCATAATTGATATTATGCATAAAGGGACATCTGCAGATATGATATGCTTACCAACTTTTCAAAATCTGTTTGTTGTTCTGCCTGCTTTCACATATGCAGATTACCTTGCTGATGTACTGAGATTTTTGCTCATTCACAGGACAGTTCAGGCTGGAAGAATTCTCAGGAGGTCTCAGGTACAATCCCTGACACAAAGAAGGGCCAGCTCTGATGTCAGACCAGGTTATTCGGGGCTTCATCCAGATGAGCCTTAAAAAACTCCAAGGATGCAGACTGCAGAAGTTTTTTAAAGAAACATTTTGCTAATATTTTCATAGGAAGTCTAATTAGAGAAAAAAAAAAAAAAAAAAAAAAAAAAAGAAAGAAAGAAAGAAAAAAAACCCACAAAAAAACCCTCCAAGCAACATTACTGCATCTTTACCCAGGAAAGATAAGTAGGGGGAAAAAGTTTCTGACAAAATGGACTTGACATCTTTTCCCTCTTCTATTGCTCAAAATGTCCATTTCTATTACTCTTTCCTTTTGCTTACCTTCCTCTTGTGCAGGTGTCTCTTCTATTACATACAAAATGCTTCAAAGATCCATGACATGAGACATGTGTAAATTGCCAAACATCTGGCAGTCTTGCTTTGGTGTGAGCTGTAGGGCATCTCCCATGTTGAATAAATATTACAATTCCACATTTTCCTTTCATGTAAAGAATCAGAGTTCTATTTTTCCTTATGTTGCTTTGCCAATCCCAATCAAATCTTTAGATAAGTAGCTAAGATGAGAAAGAAACACTCCAAAACAGTAATTTGGGCTTTTGCCCACTGTATTTTTTAGGGAAGTGAGTAAGCATCTACTCAAACCATAGCTGTTCTCAGTGGGATAGCTGTTTTCAAAACCAAGTCAAGTCCATAAATCCATATTGATTTTCTTCTGCTTTTGTTGAAGAACCCTCTCCCATCAGTTTAGATGGTCAGTTTAGATCAAACTTACCTTTTCTGCAGATTTTTCTTCCTTCTTTTATATTCCTGAATGTGTACCTCTCCTGCCTAGTTGCCTACCTCCTTCCAGTTTCTGAATGTGATTTCTGATCATTGACTGTATTCCCTCTGTTAGATTAAGAGTTGGTCTGCATGCACAAAAGGCAACAATAGGTGGGAGATTCTAAATGATACTCTGTTCTTGCTAGTCCTGGGACCATCATAGGTCTGTCTCGACAAGCCCATATGAGCAGAAGGGCACAGTGGCTGCTGGGGAACCCAAATTAAGGACTCAGAGGAAGGAGCAAACACTTGTGCTCTGTCAGGTTTTTTCCAGGAGGAGACCCTCTTCCCCAGGGTCCAGGCATGAAACCCACCCAGTGCTGGATTAACTTTTGAACTAGGTGAGATGATTGATGAGGGATATGGGACACACTGTAGGCTGCAAGGGAGGAACATCATGCGATTTCACAAGACTTATTATTGGATTTGTGGAGGAGGAAGTGGGGAAAATAGAAGAATAATGGGAGGGCTATTTGTCTGTGAATAGTTTGCTGGTTGGGGTGTCTGGGGCTTATCTGTCCCCAGGTGCCAGCAGCTGGGGACATGGGGGGATACAAGGGCCAGTCACTGTGCAGACTGGCTATTTGAGCCCAGCTGCTGTCTGTACTTGTATGAATGCTGTGTGTTATCTGTGTGGCAAGATGTATATACATACATATACAGTACACCCATATGCTCTGTGTTTGCTTACTGGGATTCCACACTTAGCCTCAGTACTGGCTGGACCTTGGTCATAGAGATACAGCAACCTCAGCCCCTTGTGGGCTGCCAGAACTAACATGATTTCTCCTAACATTCTCCCTTTCACTCAGGGCTTTCAGCATGGGAGCTGATAATACTGCATTGTTTCGAGAGCTTTCTCAGCCCTTCAACATAATGCTTCCATTTCTAAAAAAAATACAGAACTCACTTCATTGGTAACTGTGAATAACAGAATTCCTGATTATTACAAAAGAAAGAGCCTGACTAAGGAGCATTTATTATCTCTGCCCTCCCTCTCGTCCCCCATTAGAAGCTATTACCTTACTGCTTTTATCTTTCTGTTTACCTGTCCATGTTACTACCTTTGATTCCACACCAAATAATGTAGATGCTGTATTGTCATATCAGACACCAGCTCAGAGGAAAACAAAAATACAAGAAAACCAAAATTCACTGCAAAACTTAATAGGTAATTTTCTTGCTCTAGCAAAGGAAAACCAAAACTGAAGGAGAAATACAAATGTGCCCTAAAGCCTCTGAAGAGAAACACCATTATCTGCCCCAAAAGTCACTTCTGTAGATTGAACATGTCTACCAACTGGGGTTTAATCTACAATTTTTCCAGCATTTATCTGATCCTTACCTGACTAAAAAGTATTCCGTTTGATATTCTCCCTACTGAAATAAAGTTTCAGTGCTACATGTAGGTCCTGGCATGCATGTGTAATGCTGTTATTTGGTACCATCTCTCCAGTTTAATCATCCAGTGTGAACATGGGATTATGATCTTCCAGCTGGAATTCCTTACTTACTGAGAAAGTTGTTAAGAAGTGGAGGTGTTACCAACCTTGGAGGTGTTCAAGGAGTCTTTAGATGTTGTACTGAGGGATGTGGCTCAGTGAGAACTATTGGTGATTGGTGGATGGTTGGACTGGGGGATCTTGAAGGTCTTTTCCAACCTTGGTGATTCTGTGATTCTATGATTCTAAGTGAGGGTTATTAATATGTACCTGGAGTCCTATAAGGAACTTCACTATTTTCAAGTGCTACTAATGAAATAGGTTACCTCCGTGAAAATGCATTATTTGTTTATTGTACTATGACAGCAAGGTAACTTCAAAGAAGTGGAAATCAGACGAGAAATATCACTGCAATTGATAGGATTTTGGAGCTGATTTATAATGGCTTCCTGATAACTGACTGTGTTTTTATCTTTATCTTGCATATTTTAAGGATCAAGCATATTATCAAGTATCTGATCCTAAAAATTACAGATCAACTTATGCTCATATTTGTCCTAAACCAAATCTCAGTGGTGATACTTAATTGTATTTTTCCAAAAGCAGTTAAATTTACATGCTATGTGCGCAGAGCTCTTGAAAAGTGTTGAAAGAAATCAGGACTTAGGTGGGAAAGTCTAAATATAGAAAAAATATAGGACTGTCAAAGTAAAAGGGACTGTTTCAGTTTAAATTCTCCAAGCTATTGGTTTGTAAGAATTTAGTCTGGACTTTTTTTACTATGTTCTTTTTCATTTGGCAAGGAAAAGAGACAGACGCAGAAGGATTCAGCTGAGCCGTGAAGATTGTGTCAGGCCATGGAGCAGCAATGATGGATTAGATCTTGCCCTCCTTTTTGACTTTTCCAGCCTAGGAATACTCTGTTCTTTCAGAATCTTATGGTTTGATTTTTCCAGACCATTTCATTGCTACTGCTGTCTTCTGCATTTTTTTTCTGGTTTATCTGTGTTTTTCTGAAAGTGTGCTACTGAAAACAGGACTTAAGGGGATGCTTCTCTAGTGCCTTGTAGACCTGGATGACTGCCCTCTAGCTCTGAATTACTATCCTAGTAATACAGCCCAAAATTATTTCAACAGCAGCACACTCTCAACTTGTGTTCACTTTGTAGTTCCACTGTCCCCCAGATCCATTTCTACAGTGAAGCTACCTAGTCATTTGTTTCCCATATTATATGGGTACATTTGAGTTCCTTGTAGTACTTCACAGTTGTTGTTATTTAATTTTATTGTATTGGTCTCACCTCATTTCACCAATTCATCTTGATTATTTTGAATTCTAACTTTGTTCTCCACTGTGCCTGCACTCCCTCTCAGCTCAATTATCCAAAATGTATGCAGCTTTTCTTTTCCGTAATTCACACTGTTTGTGAAATCAGTCACTAGAAGTGTGGTCCCCACTTAATAAAATGTGTGATGTAGCCTACTGATAATTGCCTTAAAAAATGTCTCTGACTTTCTATGCTTCTATGTTCAGGCAAAACAGATATGCCAGCCATTGGCCTCTCAACTCTTTCAGTGTTTGGGGGATGCCATGGCAGATCATTTGCTCCTTCTTTTTCTCCTGGAAAAGTGACTGTGCAAAAATATACCCCGGTCCTATACATGGTTTGGCTTGTGTTTCTTTCTGTTCACTGAGAGGATCAACCAGGAAAAGCAAACAGGTTAGTCATTCACAAGGTTTTGTCTCAATAAATTGATAGCGGATTCTTAATGTTACTTTTTTAAAGTGCTTACAAATTGATTATTTAATCATTTACTTTGGCACATTCTGCAAAACAAAATTATGTTTACTGATCTTGAATTCACCAAGTGTTTATTTTTCTTAAAGGTAAGATCAATACTTATCCTTCCCCATCCCTTTCAGATGTCATCTATTCTCCATGAAGTCTAGAAGATAATCACTAATGATTCAAAGATTGCTTTGCTCTAAGATAAATTTCCTCAGGCCTTGTGTCTTGAATATATATAGCTTTCCTGAATACCTAAATATTCTTTAATGTATTCTGTTTCTAGTATGGCCTAAGTTCTCATCGTTTTGTTGTTAACAGCAGTCTTCTGAAGCATCTGATCACTACTAACATTTTGTGAAAAAGGAAGCAAAAAAGCCTGGGACATTTCTGCCTTCACCATGTTATCTGTTACTATTTCAACCTTCTCCATATTGCTCAGGAAATTTTACTTCGCCTCCTTATGAGTTCTAATGTTTTTATAAAGTCACTTAAACAATAAAGCAACAACAGCAGCAACAACAAAACTATCCTTTGCTAGACTGTTATGCATTGCATTTACACTTTTGCACTTATCCATTCCTGGTTTCGTCTGTGTGTGCTTCTGTACTACTTTCTTAATCACTCTAATCGTTTTCCCCGTTTGTACATTTTGGACAATCTCCATTTCTGAAGTATGTAGAGAGTTCTCTGTGATTTCATATCTGTTTTACTGCACTTGCATTTTGGAAGTGTTTGATTTCAATATTGTTTTGTTTCATATATATTGCCTTTCTAACAGTCTTTTCCTCCATTATTCCCTTGCCCAAGACTTTGTTTACCAAATCTTGAGTTTATTTATTTGTCTGCTTTTATTTTAGGTTTATTGTCAACAGTTTCTGGCTCTCTCTCTTGCTTTCTGAGAAATCAAAATTTCTGTAGAAATGAAAGCTGCTGTTGCAGGAGCTGTGGTTCCGAAGAAAGATTTTTTCCAGTGTTCCTGCTGGGGCATCATGCTACTGAACAAGATTAATCTGCCATAGTAGGTACTTCTTGATACCGAACATAAGAGAGAAAAAGGATATTCTGCACTGTGACAGCTGAAAAGTGCTAACTCTGCATTATGAAGAATGGTCTGGAGGGGGACTAATAATAAAAATGACATTCTCTTTACACGGTAGATTTTTTGGTGAATGTATTAGGGAGAATGTTATTTCGTCTTTCACTGAAATGTGACCATTCCAAAGTGGGCAGAATGCAACAATATAATATATTTTAAGAGTGAAAGCAGTAGAACCATTATCAGGAAGGATTAAATCCCTTCTGTGAAAAAGTGTTCTTTCCATTTCACAGGTTATTATCTTTGAAACAAACTCACCTGTTCAGCTTCTCCTTCTGAAAATGGATATGCTACTCACTGATACTTTGTATTAGAAAATGACTTTTGCATTCAAATATACCATAATTATTATTTGTTGAAAGCAGTGCAATTTCCTTCAAATGTAGAGTAATAATTCCTAATTGATCTTGTAAAAGGACATTATAGCTGGCAGGGAGTGTATCAGCTCTTGGAGAACATTTCCTGCTTTGCTCTGGGCATGGCACTAGAGTGTTAAGAGACCACACAGTATATGGCACTTTGTAAGCCTTCATATCTGTAGTGGGAATGTTAACTCATGGTTTGAACCAGTGATGGAGAACCTGATGGGAAGGCAGGGCCAACCAGAGGGAGTTCAGATGCAAGCAATGCTCCTGAGTGACTAGAAGGGTTGAAGCCAGGATCCACTGCTTCCCAGATCTCATTTAAGGGTTGGTGGTGGAGGCAAGAGCCTCTCATTTGGCAGTCTCTATCTACTGAAGACCTTACAGGCTTTCTGAAGATAAGCAGCTTCTTTCCCTTATTTCTGTGCCCACTGCTGTTGTGTTTGAGGAGATCCTTACTTGCTGCAGCCTGGGATCTTGCTGCTCTGCTGTCTTGTTGGGCTTTCCATCATGTTACAGTATCTGGCGATGATTCTGTGTCTCACAGTGCTCAAAATTCAGTTATGAGGAAAAATGCGTTAGTGCTATGTAGATGGAACTAGAAACTTATTGCTAGCCCAGATTAGTGCTTCAGTACTTGCTGTGGTGTAACCCAACATGTAGCTTAGCACCATACAGACTTTTGCTCACTTCCCCCCACTCCTAATGGGACAGGGGAAAGAATTTGAAAAAAAGTAGAACTTGTAGATTTATTTACTATTTACTAAAAGCTATTTACTATTTACTAAAAGAGAAAAGGGAAAGAGAAATAATAGTCTGCTCCAAAACTAATACCTCCTATTTCATTATGTTGTCCCACAACATCAGAGGCAGGTGTTGGTGGTATCTCAGTAGAGGTTGAACCCTCCCACCAATATCCTGTTGTATGTTGTTGCTGTGCAGCAGATTGAACCAGAAGGGAGTCTGCAAGATGGTGTCTGATATGCAAGTGCATATGAAGCAAAGGAGTGGAACTGAATTCCTCCATGAGGTAAAAATGGCACCCACTGACATTCATGGATGCTTATTGAATATTTAAAGAGACCAAACAGTGGATGTGAGCACAGTGAAGCAGTGGGTGGTGCATTTCAGCAGTGGTGACAATGACACGGAAGAAAAGTAATGTTCTGGATGGCCATGCACAGCTGTCACACTGTGAAATGAATGTGCTGATCAGCTCAACCACATGAATCAACTGATGGCTATGTTGAAAAACAGTGTTTTCTAGCTGGAAGTTTGCTCTATCAAATAGTGTGATTGCACTCTTTGTATTTGCTGTAGTTTCCATGGAAATAAACTGGAGGTATATCACAGTAGCCTAATTGAGTGTTTGTATATGTATACATGTTTACAAAACAAGTGATGCACAAAGCAATTGCTTACCATCTGCTAACAGGTGCCTGGCCAGTTCCCAAGCAGCAGCTGCCCCCCAGACAGTTCCCCTCAGTTTTATATTTTTTTTCACACAATATCATATGGTCTGGACCATCCCATTTGCAATTTTTTTTTATCACCTGTCCTGTTTCTGTCCCATCCCAGATCCTTGTGCTGACTGGACAGCATGAGAAGCTGAAAAACTGAAACATCCTTGTCTTTGTACAGCGCTGCTCAGCAACAACTGAAACATTGGTGTGTTATCAACATTGATATTCTTCTCCTAAAAGTCTAAACATGGCATTATACCAGCAACTGTGAAGAAAATCTGCTCTGTCCCAGCTAAAACTGGGACAGTAGTCCAATAGTCCAAGCTAACACAGAGAGTCTTCAAAAATATTATTGAAGCTTTTATGACAAAACTACTTAGTTTTTCCTTCTCTTCAATAGTGTTGTGCTCACTTCTTCAATGTCCTTCTTTGTCTAATGTTAACACTTTCCAGAAGAAGAATGAAGAGAGGGAGTCAATAACAAGTCATCACATTGCTAAGGTCTTTGTCAACTGACTGTGATGTTCAAAATGTGGCTTTCTTTCATAGCCTTTCATCTGCTTGAATTTATTTTTATATATTTTCTTTATATGTTTGCCTATTTTCATTGGTTCTTAATTACTCAGATTATATACACATATTTTCTTTAATACTGATGTCACATTACTCACAAGTCTGCACTGGTACTGTGACTTCTGCTTACCTGTTGTTACTAGTATTTACAGACTGAGATCTCTGATCATCCTTCCACAACACATTTTTGCTCTCAAGCCCTGAATTGTATAACCCTTTAGAATAACTTCTTCCTGTTATAAACTAAAGCTAAGCTAAAGCTAATTTGGACAATAGCTACTTCACTTTTAGGCAATGGATAACACAGTCGTGCCAAAGAAAATCACCTCAAGACAAAATAAGCCTTGGCAAGTTTTCAGGCCCAAAACCTTAAGGGTAATATTAAGTCTGTTTTTTTTTTTTGTTTGTTTTTTTTGTTTTTTTTGTTTTTTGCCATTAATAGCAAAATCATATGTAGTGGGCAATCCTCTATCTATATGAAGGGTATATGGTAGATTAGCACTCCTACCTTGACCCAGTTAAGTGCTGTTAAACAAATCTGTGCCATCATTTCTGTTCCTATACTTGAATCACTGTTTATGTTTTGCCTAACAGCATCTGTGTTTCTCAATTTCCTCAGTATGAAATGCAAATAGTACTACTTCCTGGGATCTCATTTGTAAAGTAATTTAAAAGTCCTTGAGGATATGTCTTATTAACTACTAATATTATCAAAATGTTACTATATGGAAAGTTCTAAAATAAGTTTCTAACATCTGTTTTAGACAACTTAATTATCTAATATGATATTTCAGTGTACTGATATAATCTTTCTCTTTCTGACAGTCACTTGTGTTTAAGATACCAAGAGAACTAGTGGAACTCTGGGAGACACAGTAGGCATTGTAGCTGACTGATTTTATTTGGGAATTCTAAAACAGGTAATAATAACGGAATAAGTCTGTTGAGTCAGTTTGTCATATGATATTAGATTATCTTGGGCAGTAGAAGTGCAAATTGTGGTACATGCTGTAATTTTTTTTTTTTTTTTTGGCAGCCATAAAATGCATTTTATCTAAATATTCAGCTAAGAAAAGATGAGAAACCTTAAATCTTCATCTTCTGTAGAATTAGTTATTATTTTTCATCTTGCCTTTGGCCATGAAAATCATCCAAGAGTCAGATGGGCACTATTATACTTCTATGGTATATATTTCAGCTGAAACGTTTCCATATGGTGCCACATGACCAAAGGTGCCACATGATCAACTATACAGACAATACTGGTAAATACAGGGTTAATGAGTAGTGGTAAGATCAATCAGTTCCACCTCAACATACCAACAAGAAAATTGTACTTGAGGGAAAGAAAAGAAACAGACAAGCCTTGGGTAAGTGAAACAGGAGAGAACAGAAGCTCTCGGGTAGCCCTGTGTGCATGAAGTTGGACTTGTTAAGAAACTCTCTCCAGTGACTATTTTCTTGTGAGTTTTTTGAATAGGGGCCCATGTTTCAGGCAGTGAATGCCACCAGAGAATCTTTAAGGGTCTCTGTGTTTAGTTCTGCATCGTTTTTCCTTCTGATGACTGATAAACCTGGAAGGGAAGGACTTTTGTGTCAGTAGCTGGAGGGCTAAGTTTACTGCGGTAAATGTAGAAGACCTTTCAGTTGGTGCAGGCTCAGTTCTGGCTGAAGACAAAACCTTTTTATCCCTTTAAAACATCAAGAGAGACAGCCCATTAGAGATGTGAAACAACCTGCAGTTTATATGCAATTGGACTCAGAGCCAAAAAAATGACTGACTTTATTCATTAAGGCAGCCACAAGAAATGTGGTCATATTCTTTCTAGAAATAAATATCTCCTTGATCTCTAATGGTTCCAAATTAGATTCTCACTTATAAGATATTTCATTTTGCATATTCATGTTATATTGTTTAGTATATGCATGTTGTTTACCAGATATACAAGTTTGCCATTATGTCTATAGTACTCTACAGCTTCTAAATGACTGTACAAAGTCATTCTGTCAATTTGGCATCTATGCAAGTGAAGCAACTTTTCTGATACTGAACATCAACACTTTTTTTAAATAAAAGAAACAACCAGAAAAGGGCACAAGAGGACATTTAAAAACATGCTTGAAATCAGACATGAATAAAGAGCACCTCTGTAGCTATAAAGGCTGATTGAAACACAGCGTGCTCTCCTTCCACTCTTCCCAGCCTCCTCCAATTATGAAGGCAGTACTACACAATCATTAAAAGAGAAGGGCTTAGCCTCTGGATTCACACTGGTAGTTTGATAAAAGGAAGGGCTCAGCTAGTGTTCTTACACTAGTGTTTAATGAGCTGATATGTCTATAATCAGGGGATACAAAGGTACCAAATGTACCTGTAACGTTATATGAGTGAGTTATTAGCCATTTTTATCTACTGCATTTGGTACATTGTAGTAGAATCAATGAGATGACATACACCTAGCAACAGGGCATTTATATGAAAACCGATCCTGAAATATAATTAGTAATAAAACACCTACTAATGTCTTATAATATGTTAACAGGGTCTTAACACTGATTTGGTGAATGAAGTAAGTAGAAGATAACATTCTAACCTTTGATTTCTTAATTATTATTAGTAGTTATATACTGGGGTATTGAAAACCCCTTAAAACCAGTCAGTTATACTATCAGGAATTAGGATCACTGGCAACCCATAATTAAAACCAGGAGGATTACTGCTATCTGCTGAACTCTCCATATATTTCTTAGCTGAGTACCCAATACACTTACAAGCTATCTGGATTTCTCTTGACCTTTCTGCCTCCCGTTTGGATCACATTTAGGAGTGCAGTGAATGAGGCTTCATAGATATCTAACCAAATTTCCCCTTTTAGCTCCAGGGGAATATTTTTGTTTCAGCAGGTCAAAAATTAATGCTTTAGATTGGAAACACTTGTCACAGTAGTACAGCCAAGAACACAACCCAGGTTTCTTGCTAATGTTAGCTAGTGAAGATAACTAATAAAAGCAAGAATGGCGGCATTAGTAGCTTCCCCATACTGTAGTTTAGAGTGCACTCTTCTGGGATACTCTAGGTTCCTGTCAGGTTTTCACAGAAGGTTTAACAGGGGAGAACATATTGCAAAAATAATCCACTTGATTTTCACTAAGCTACTAAAGCAGTCAGCCATAAACATTTTTTTTTTTAATGCTGTCATGTTTATAGCAACATGCCATACATTTCAACAGCAGAGAAGTGATAAAGCAAGTTCTGACATGAGTTTTGATGCTGAAGCTAAATTAGGCTTAGCTAAATTATCTCCTCCTGTGTTTCCCCATGAGTGCTTCTTTTGTCCAAGAATGTTTTTCTCAATCACAGAGTTGTACGAACTCAGAGAGAGTGTGGGACAAAGAGTCGACCTGTACTACTGTCTCGCTCCAATTTATATAGGAGGGAGAGGAGGTTCTTTAATATATGTATACCCAGCATGAGATTAAGAAACAACGGTTCAAATGTTGGTCCGACCAGTTTATTACAAATCCTAGTTGTTCAGGGAGATGGGGAAGGGGAGAAGGGCGATAGAAAAGATAGGAAATAGAAGCAAGGAGTCTGTATAGGAAACAAGAGGGAGATAGCCACCACCATGGTCCAACGTGGTTTGTAGTTCAGTCATTGATCTTCAGTAGTGGTGGGTCGTTGGGTGTTCTGTTGACGATGGTGTCCACAGCGACGACGACAACAACGGTGGCAGTACCAACTTATTTA
>PPHD01003093.1:0-32887 GCA_002909625.1 Bambusicola thoracicus
GTGCAGAGGGGGGTTCAATGTGGCTTTTGGCCCAAAGAGCTTCCTGCTCAGATGCGTTTCTTTGCCACTCTTCCACTCCCACAATTAGATTACAGCAGTGCAGGGACCCTCCCCTGGGTCTGATGTACAGCAGGGATATTTATAGGAAAAGCTTTTTAATAGCCTGAGTTGAAAATCCGGTTTAAAGCAAGCCCATCCCCAGGTAATTAAATAACCCAGCAATGATTAAGAGTATTGATCTGGCACTTGAGCCTTCTCCCTCTTTTGTATATGAGAAACATTCTGGGTGAAATATCCCAAATTCTCTGTTCAAAATATGTTTTCTTTCTTTATTCTTATGATAAATTCCATTTACAGGAAAGCATTAAAGTCCCTCCCGAATGGCTTTTCTCTGTTTTCCTTCGCAGAGTGATGGCAACTAAGAATGAAAACAAAACGTCAACGCAAAGGACTGATTGCAAATGTCAGTTTCCATGCAGTTATTTCTCAAGCTAAATTCCCTGTCAGTGTTACATAGTAGAGTCCATATCCTCCAGTAATCAAAATGTTTATGTGGTAATAAATGTTAATCACCAGAACTGATATTCACTTTTTAATTATATGGGCTCTTGTAGAAGGAATGTTACATTTCCATCAGCGCATAACAAGGCCTAAACGCTCCATTTCATTTTACTGAGGTTGCATTTTTGCATAGGATAACACATCAGTGCAAACCTCTTCTGTCAAGAAACTCTGTGCCTGGTCCAGGTACGTCTGACATCAGTAAGGGAGTTTTCATACATATTTATGCAAGTTGGATTCAGCCTTCAGCACAGGGATACGGCACAAGGAAATAAATGCATGTGGGAAAGGAGCAGCCTAATTTTGGTGCTGGTTGTTGAGAATATAGAGATTACCTATCACTAAAAGATGTGCTCTGTGCTTGGAAGGCTGCATCTGTTGTTTTATATCACACATTAAAAAAAAAAAAAAGCAAGGGAAATGTGTGAAAGCTGCTGCTGTGCTGCTTTGGGCTCCGGGGTTCCAACAGAGAGGAGCTTCTTGCAGGGATTCTGCCTGGTGTCCTAACAAAGGGATCAGAAAGTGTTTGTGCCGGGTTTTGTGGTCTTTGGTTTTCTTTTGTGTGCAAAAATTGCTCTGATTTTCCCCGTGGGAAGGCAGGGTCAGGGGTGCCTTGAACTCCAGTAAGAAGAATTGCTCGGTCCATGCATCCCTCGCTTGGGCAATCTAATGGGGATGGCTGCTGTTCAATCACAGGAGCTGTTTACCTCTTGAAGATCCCGAAGGTCAAACTGCAGCTTCTTGTGTTGCTTTTTTCCTTTTCTCTTTTTTTTTTTGTGCAGCCAGAAATGAGCAGATCGCACCGGGACCGCACCTCCTTGTGATTGCTGGCAGCGTGGATGGGATGTTTCCAAAGGTTTCCCACTTGTCCCCTGTTGCTGCCCAACACCCCGCAGTCCGTACGTATCCCATTGGTCATGAAAGAGCAGAATGAAATCTGATATCCAGCGCCTGTCCTGAAATAAGGAATCATAGGATGGTTTGAGCTGGAAGGGACCCTTAAAGGCCATCTGGTACAACTCCCTGCACTGAACAGGGACACCCACAGCTCCATCAGTGCTCAGAGCCCCATCTCTTTGACCGTGAGTGTTTCCACTGAAGGGGCATCCGCCACCTCTCTGAGCAACCTGTGCCAGTGCCTCACTACTCTTACTTTAAAGAGCTTCTTTATATCCAATCTAAACCTCCCTTCTTTTAGTCTGAAGTCATTTCCCCCCACCCCGTCACAACAGACCCTGCTAAAGAGTCTGTCGCCTTCCTTCTTACATCACCCCTTTAGGAACCGAAAGGTTGCTACCATGAAAGAGTCCTAACAGTGCTTGGCATCTGCTGCTGGTTCTTGGGTACTGTCTGCATTGTTTCCAGCTTATTAGCCACCAAAGGGAAGAATATCACCTCCTTGTGCATCGGCTGTTCTGTTTGCAAGCACTCAATCATGTTAGTAAAATGCTTTGGGATTGAGAGCCATGACAGCTCCTGTCAGCAGTGCGGGATTGCTGGATGCTGCAGTGGAAAGCTGTGATTTCCCAACCAGACCCCATTGGATGTTCTGCTTCTTAATTTGTTCCCTTAAATTCTTTGCTGTTAAAATCAGCTTTGTTAACAATGTGACTTTCAGCTGGAATTAGAGTTTTAATTGACAGGCGGCCACTTAGTGGTTTGTACTATTTGGTAAACCTCACAATTAGCCATTTGTCCCCTGATGTTTCAGTGATTATAAGAGGATAGAAATGTTGGCTCTCCAACCAACCATCACACGAGTGATTAATGGAGCATCAGCCTTGCTCTTCTATGGAGGCTTGATGGGAATAGGAGAGTATTTATTGTCTTCCTGAAATGAAGTCGGAGGTAAAAGTGCTGCAAGATGTCTTGGCAATTTGCTGTTATCTTGTCTGATGTGTTGAGTTCAGGAGACAAATAAAAAGCAGCTGGAAGTATTTTGGTACACACAATACATTTTGGAAATTGAGCTGTAAGAGGGAGCACTGAAGGTTAGACACTGACGTCTTGATCCTGCTCAGGAGGCAAAAATTCAAGCTGGGATTTCTTGCTGAACCATCTGCAAAATTACCTCTGAGTCATGGCATGATGATCCGTATCTGACCCGTGGTGCCACCTAATTTCCATGTGGCCTTTTCCTGCAGCCTGCTGGCATGTCAGCTGCATTGAGGGGCTGCAGTCACCCACGGTAGGCCTTTTTCTGATGGAAGTTTGAGGGATTATAGCATAAAATGGGAAGAAAGTTATTCTGCTTAAATGCAAGGCACCGAAGGGTAAGAAGACACATATAGACGCGCTGAGACTTCACCATCAGGAGATTCAGGGAGGTGATGAGTCTGGCCTGATGCTGGTCTGCTTTTGCAGAGCACCCAGCACAACCCAGTGAGCCCAGTAACACTCACAGCCATTGAACAGTAGGCAACTGGGAACCAAAGTGGAGGTGGAGTCACCATTCCTGGAGGTAAGAAATGTCTAGAAGTAGTGCTTACGGACAGGCAACATTGGTGGTAGGTGGACGGTTGGACTAGTTGATTTTAGAGGTCTTTTCCAACCTTCATGATTCTATGATTCAAAGGAATGAGTCCTCAACGAGCTTCAACGTCAGGGCAGCGTAGTACAAAACCCAACACAAGTCATGTGTTGAGAGGTGCTGGCCTGGGAGCATTAATTTCATCCCCTGTGAGCAAACCTATTGAGGGAAAAGGTTCATTTTCACAGTCACTTTCCCAGCTCCGACTGCTGTGGAAATTTACCTTGCAGGGTTCGATTCACAGCAATTTTGGAAGCTTGTATAATAATTTGCTTCTATTAATACCATTCACTGCCCCACTGCCATTTGTGTGATGGACACATCTTCAAGTCACAGATGGAGAAATGTCAGAAAGGAGAAAATTAGAATATGAAGAGCCCAATTTCAGCCCACATAAACCCAACTGGAAAGCTGGAAGGAGAGCACTTCCTTAAGCTGCTCAAGACCAAATAAAAGCACACTTAGAGTCACTGGGGTACATTTGGGTCAGTGCAGGGCCAGATCAGTGGTCCCATGGACAGCAACACGAAGCTTGCCAGAAAGTCTTTGCACTTTATCATTCTGGGTGACTTTGAGTTACATTTCAGTGTTTTAAAGACTCAAACTCTTCCTAATTCAATGGAGAAGCCTTGGTTGTCTGTTCCATGGTGAACTGACCCTGTACAGCTGTATTCACCCACTGGAAAATGCCAACATTTCATTTCATTACTCTGCAAATGCAAATGAGGATAAAGAAATGTTCACTTCTATTCTATTTATACTGTTCTTACCCAGAGAGCCCCAATCCCTTATGGTAACGTCAGCCTTCCCTGTCTGCCAAGATTCAGCTTTCAGTTCTGAGTGGATTTGCTTGTTTTATCCAGGTTATAATTCCACAAGAAAGCAGAATCATAAAGGAAAACGTGACATCCTCTACTACACCACTGAAATGAAAAGAGATTTATAAAGCCTGTATTGCTTTGTATATACTCCATATATTTTGTTTTCTAAACTAATCAAAAGGAAATAAAACAGAGTCAGCCGAAGTCTCCACTGTTTATTTATTTCTATGAATGTCATTTCCCAAATGTAACTTTTTCTATCCCCTCTCTTGTTTGGTGTGGCTTAAAATACAATGCATTCCGACTGAACCATGAAAGCTTAAACAAAAGTGATTAGAGATGGAGCAGAGAACAAAGCCCACTTCTGAGAAGGTTCAGATCAGAAATGATCCCCTGACCTTGAAAACAACCCTGCTCCAGGAGCAGAATTCAAATTTGGATTCTAACTAAGCAGCACCAAGGACGTTTGCATTTTAAAGCATTTCAGAGTGCTCATATAAAGTCCTTGATATTCATTATGGTTTTACTTTTCAGCAGAAGAGCCACAGTTCCCTCTTCAGCTGAATGATGGCAATTTTGAGCAGCTGGGACAGGTGTTTCTAACCCATCTTATGTTTCCACCTGCCTTTATCCTTATTCTTCTTCTTTATTCAGGTTGCCTGGAGAAGCTGTGGATGCCCCACCCCTGGAGGTGCCCAAAGCCACGTTGGATGGGTCCTGTGCAACCTGATCAGGTGGGTGGCAACCAGCCCAGGGCACGGGGGTTGAAACTGGATGATCTTTAAGGTCCCTTCCAACCTAAGCCATTCTATGATTCTTGCTAACTCTACCTGAGTTAGCACACTACCAGTGCTGTTCCTCCCACCCAATCTTGCTCAGCTATATTCTGCTCAGGGGTATTTAATCCTCTGCATGGCAATGGCAGCAGCCCATGCTGAGCAATCCTGAGATGTGAGGGATTGCTGGGTGTTAATTAAGTTTTCTTCCCTAGGTCACTGGCGAAATGCTGTCTGTTTTAACTTGGCTTTTTCTTTCTTTACAAAGACAGAAATCAAACATCAAGAAATGAAAAGACGGTGCAAGAAAGATACAATAATCAATCAAATCCTTTCCAAGGCAGGAGTGACTGACTCTAAGGGACACTGAGACAACAGAAGCAACTTCCTTCCTAGATTAAAGGTGAAGTGAGAGGATCTCATTAGCATATTTTAATGAGCTGCTGCCCTTTTGGCTGACAGACAGTGACTTCCATGTGCGTGGAATGGCTTGCTGGGAAGAGGATTGGCTTCAGCTCCTTTGTACTGCTGGGGGCTCACCCGCTGCAGATGGAGCCTTGCTGTGCCCAAAGGTGGGAGCTGTACGCTTCTGAAAACGTGCTAATGTAATCACAGCAGGCTTCAGTGCAGGACGAGCAAGGCAGAAAGATCTGAGTAAGCACAGTCATTGGATTTGGGACTGAATCCCACTTTCCTACAGCTTCTTCTTGCCATCACCCTGAAAGAGCAGCTGGGAGGCTTAAGAGTGCTGATAGCTTTGTGAAGATGCCTTTGTCAGCCCCTGGTGCACACCTCGGGTGAGACATCCTGAAGGTTGAATATAATCGCTTTCACTCATCGCACAGTGCTTTCTTCTTACCTGCCCCGAATCTCCTTTCAATAACTTATTGCAGAAGTGCTTGGTGTGGCATCCTGCTCAATATCCCGGAGAGATATTAAAAAGTAGCCCTGGGAGATAAGGGGTGGTGATTGTGGAAGCTTGAATGGGTCCTACCCGAGACTTTCAGCCCACTGAAAATAAAAGTTTGCTTGGCACAAAAGCAATGTGTTTATCCAGAGATTTACTCTATTCCATCAGTTTAAGATTATAATCATCAAAGGTTTGTTTCATAAGTCTGTTTCAAGACACTACCTCAAGGGGTGAAGTGATTATAATTATTATATTCATACATTTCTGGGAGCCAGGAGCCCAAGGATTGCCTTGCTGCCATGACAAACAACAGGATAATTTGCAATGCTTTCAGTTTGTAAACGTGTTTAACATCAGTTGAAAGTAAAACCGTGGTCACAACCAATGGGTATAACTCTTCAGCAAGGCCATCTAGGAGGATGTTAACAGTCATGATATGCTTCGAGATGTTGGCCTTCCAGAACAGCTTCACTGCTGGCACTGCAAATTAAGGCTCCCTGTTGTCTTAGTAGTTGATCAAAAGCTTTTTGTCAGGAAGAATTAGTAGCTAGGCAAAAAGAACCTAAAAATCTTGGGCTTGAGGCAAGTTGATAAATGATGTGTTTTTACTTCTGAATCATCCATCAGTTTGTTTTCTGGATCATGCTGACGTAGAGGATGGATGAGTTGTTTCTCTCAGCTTGCTTGACTTAGCATGTGCAAAATATTTGTGTATAGGTGCTGGGCTTTGTTCTCAAACAAACCCCCACCCAACCTGAGCAATCTCCCCAAGAATTTATACCTGCATGAGTTCTCCCTTCCAGCTGGAACTCCACTGGAGTTTTGGGGTGTATTGGAGAGAGATTTTTTCTAGATGCTTTTTTAATGCACTGTTGGATCACAAAAGCACATGAGCTGTCAATATCAAACAAGGCAACGGTGCAGTAGGGGGCTTAAATGCAAATCTGACCTCCAACAAGGATGAGAGCTTTCATCAGCCAATAGAAAAACGTGTACATTGCTGCAGTATTATTCAACGTGGTGAATGAAACAACAGTCTCAACTATTCTTTCTGGTGAAAATACATGTAAAATTCGGCATGTGTGCTAATAGTTAAATGATGACATGAATATACCGATGCATAGAGTGGAGTGTTTTCAGTTCATCACTTGCTTCAGCTGTCTTACAGCTGATGTCTTTATTTGATGTGGCCCTCAGGAAGGATTTCTTTAATTCACTTACAGACCTTGAAGTGTAAAATTGATCTTTTCAGGCTGTTTCTGTAACTTCTCAGCAAACAAATGCTTCTTCCCCAAGGAAAGGCTTTTATATACTTAGATTACTGGTATGTAGCATTACAGAAACTCTTCAGTCAGCAGTCTAAAGGATAAGTCTTGAGATATGACTGTTTCTTGCTTATTAGGTAAGGAATGCATTAATTTCAAGGCAAGCAGGAAGCATTTGGTTGTGATGTTTATCTCAAGTAGTGCTGTATCTGGACGCTGTTAAGTGATTTAGTTATCCTTCTGTCCTCTACTTGCAAACTGAGGTCAAACGCAGTATACAGGAGCAAATCCCAGTCAACTTGTTATGGGACTGTTTTACAAAGGTTATTTGTGGAACTGCTGTTTTTTGGCTTGTTGGAACAGGAAGCATTGTACTGTTTTGTGCATTCTGGAATCTCGGAGCATATTTCCTTCTAAGGAGCTTCAGGAGAAGCACAGCCCTAAATCTCTGCAAGGGACTCATCAATGTCTGCTCCTTTGAAAGAAACCTGTTAATGCTGAAGACAAGACAGATAAGGTAATATGGTTCATTAATTATAGTAATTACGTTTGAGCTGCAGTGCATTTCTAATTATAAAACGCAACTCAAACATGAAGCTTTTATGTCAGGGTACAAATGAAGTTCTCAAAGTCCCAGACACTCCAGTGCAAACAGTGGTGCTTCAGGCTTGCATACACATTTGGGTACTGACTTCTCCACTGCAAAGCTTAATCTTGTCCATCAGAAACTCCAAATACGGACAAGATGCCCTTGATGACCCTGTACTAAAACAGGGTCTTGTGTGGGCTTGAGTGATGGCATAGAAATAAGCATTTGATGGAATAAATCCATACTGCCAGAATGCAATGTGTGGTTTTTTTTGTTTCTGGATGGATTTGATCTCTTTTTTTTTTTTTTTTTTTTTTTTTTTGCAGGAGCAGTGTGAGTGGCATGTCTAAGCAGCAGGAAAACACTAGACAGAGGGATAATTCCACAAGGAAAGAGAAAGAAGGGCAAGTCAACTCATGTATTTTAATTGCACTTCTGAAAGATGCCTCACCATGGAAATGGATAACACGTCAATAATGAAACAACAGAAACGAACCCTGCATAGCAAGCAACCTTGCCCTTTGCTAATTAACAAATCTGCTAGAAAATGCCAGGCAGACACTGTTCAAGGAACTTCGTGTTGCTGTCACCCAGAGATGTCAGCAAGTCAATGTTAGAGTTAAACACTGGCTGTGTAGATAAAACAGAACTGGAAGATTACTTATATGGATGTGATTGTAGCCTCCTGGAGACTGTGATAAAACCAGAAGGATGGTGTTAGTTTTGATTTCTTCCTTTACTTCCAGGCAGCTGTTAGACTAATTTAAGGCTGTGTGAACTCAGTTGTGATTTGAATCATACAGGAGAATGGTCTGCTTAAACTTCTGCATGGAGGTCAGGGGTTTGGTGTGGTGTGTATCTGTAACATAGCTTGCTTGTTCTTTGGCCTCTGTAGACAGTATCGTGATGTACTGGGAGAGGTTACGGTGAACATTCTTCTGTATTCTGCATCTCAGCTACCAAAGAAATACAAAGATGACCACATATCTGTTATGAATACAGCAAGAGCAGTCTAGCAGTATAGCACTGGAGTTGTCATTGAACAATGCAGATGCATCCACAGGTTTGTGCTACTCAGGCCTGGGATTTGAGATCCCCTCAGCTTCCAAGTTATACCTTCAGCCTGGAGATGTGATTCAAAGTGACTGGGCTGATAGAGAGAATTACAGCAAAATGGATAAGATAGCAAGCGCAGCAGTGAGGTCTCTGAAGGAAAAATCTGTGTTAAGCTATTTAAAAATGAATAATAAAAGAAAATCAATAGTACTTCATGTCTTGACTTGGTATCAGCAGAGAATTTTGTGTAACCCTTCAGAATTCTCTGAGTTGCACAGGAGTTTAACTTCCATTCCCCCCCAGAAAAACCCCTTCAAATATCTGGGGGATGGAGTGATATTTGGAGCAGTAGCTCTTTGTTCCTATATGATTCTTCCTTGGGAATCAACAAAGGAATGTTCAATGTCCTTCTTGGTTAAAAGTGCAACTTAAAATCTTTAGGACTTGTGTTCTGCATCTGATGGATGAACTGAGAGCTGGCCACTAAAACCTGAATATTTGGGAATAGTGGCACATCCTTTAGGTCTTGAGGACCACAGTAGTACAGCTCATACACCTCTGACGGTGTTGTGGGCTTGCTGATAGCACACTAGATGAGATTTGCTGTTTGCTGTCCCTGTTCCTGCTGTAGCAAAGCCCCAAAGAAGACTGAACAAAGTCCAGACTGCAAAATTCACTCATAGTGTGCATAATCTGGGAGCACTCAGGAGACAAAAGGATGGGATGTGGCGGAATTGCATTTCCTTCTGGTGAGGAATGAAAGATGTATTATCAAAAATGTTTTTTCTTTGTCTCACATAACTACAATAAAGTGTTCAGGCCGCAGAACCATGAAAAGAAATTCATTTCATGGACTATGCAAGGAATTATGATGAGATTTCTAGCTAATGGCCTTTGACAGACAGAAGGGGTAATAGAAATGCAACTGTATTCTCAATCAAAGAAGCAACGAAATGAGGTTTCTAAATGATAAACTTTGCCACACTGAAACTATTTGTTTTGCAGAAGAAGCAGTTTCTGACTGAGCAGGAAAGGGAACTGAGGAGGTCAGGGGAACAAACCTCAAAGAGCAAAGCAATTAGGGGACACCAACCTCAATTCAGCGTCGCTATTACTATTGCCCTTCCCAAAAGCAATCAGTATCTGTACAAAGATGCAGCTTACTACTGTCTGGTGCTGCCCCACTGCTAAACTTCTCACTGGCACTGCATGCTTATACATCACACCCTTGACCACTATCTACAGCAAAACAAACCCATGTGCTACCATGCCCAGTAGGTTGGGTGCAAAGTGAGTTGCACTGCTTGCAGCAGGAATATATACAACAGTGGAGCTGTTGTCTGGATTGGAAGGTTGAGTGTTGGTCAGCAGGAAATAAGAGAAAGTACGGTGTGCTTTTTACAGGTCACCTCAAGGCTGCCAAGATCAGGTTTTCCTCTAACCAGACACACTAGCTGCCACTCAATTGATCTGTGTCTGATACAGGGGAAATAAAAGCCCTGGAAAGCAATACTGAGGAGCAGGAAAAGAAAACTATATATATATATGTATATTTAAGGTGATAGAGGCAAATAATGCCTCTAGGAATTAGTTTTCATGAGAAATGCCAAAACTGCTGACACGAAATGCATGACCTTTTCCTGCCTCAGCAACAAGAGATTAACAATAACCATTGGATTACCAGGTAGAATTAAGAAGGAAAAATAGAAAGGTGCTAAGTAGGTAGCATCAGCAAAGGACCCAATTTCGTGCTTCTGTGAAGTGAAAAATAATTTCATAATTGTTTTCCAGTGAATGCTGACTTAGAGACCAATATTCTGCAAAGCTATCCGTGGACTGGACCACTATTATTCAGAGAGTCTATGCAGACAGCTCAGCAATGCAACAACTGTGTTCTGGGTGATGCAGACCTGATAAATCTTCGGAATGAGTATACAATTTACAGGAAGGAAAAATAAACCTTTTGAACCGCGAGATGAAGACAAAGCCCATTGCTAAATATAGCTCTGGTTGTGAAAGGATAATTTGATTTGCAGAAATGTACTGAGGTGGGGAACTGCAAACTGAATATAAAGTAACATAACAGGGTGCGCATCAGAAGCATGCATACAGAATGGCAGAACAGGAGGAGGAAGACAGACACTAGAGAGCTGCAAGCTTCCAAGAAACAGAATTAGACGGGGCTTTAAGCTAGAGATTGAAGTCTTTGTTTCATCAAGATGGCAGCAGCCATGGGAGGCAGCTGAATTTCACAGATTTTCATCTGTAGAGAATGTCTCACTTCTTCCTTACCCCAAGGTATCACCATTTTTCACTGCCTGAGTGTCTGAAGCAACACCATATGTCCCAGTGGAGCTGTACTTAATTCACGCCTGTTGAAGTGGTATGCTTAGAAGTCTTAGATGACCCAAGGGCTGGATCCAGAGCCCGTGGATTTCAGTAGTGATGCTGTGCTAGCAGAAGGAGCTTTGTATGTCCTACATCATAGAATCATGGAATATCCCAAGCTGGAAGGAACCAATAAGAATCATTGAGTCCAACTCCTGGCTCCACACCATAACACTGGTCTGATTTAGTTCCCGAGGAGAACTAATTAAAACTAATATGAACAAATGCAGTGATTTTTAGCCTTGCACATTAATTGTAAAAGCTTTGGTTCATGTAAAATAAAGACTGAGGAGGCTACCAGTGCACTTTCAAATGCATCAGGCAGGAAGACAACTAGGGAAGATGTATTTCAGCTGAGAAAGAGTTTGTTCTGCTGTTACTACTCTTTTTCAGCTGAAATACATCTTTTACAATTAATGTGCAAGGCTAAAAATGCAATGCACTTTTGTTTACTTGAATGCTGTAGATGTCTCAAATCGGAGAGCGGTTGTTAATAGCACAGGAGCATCAATCCAGCTTCATGGTGTTGATGCCAATCTCACGTTTAGCTAAAGTCTGTAGAAGCTACTAATAAAGTATGGTCACAAAAAAAGAGCTTGACTTAGTTCATATTAGTTTTACTTACAATGCTGCTCCTAAACACTCTGTTTACTCAATGTTTTGAAGCTGTTACAGCAAACTAAGAGTAATGAGTGCTCTTTAGAGATGCCATGGATTGCTGTAGGGAAAATCAGGGGCCCAGATGGGAATAAATCTTGCTTTATTGTCTTTGTAGCAGAATATATCTTTTAAAAGCACAGAGAAGAAGACAACTAAAAATTGGTCAGGAAAAGATAACATCAGTTGAGAAAAAAATGAAAGCACGTATTAAAGGCACTAAGGTACTGAGCCAGGAATTGTAAAAGGAATACAACTTAATATGGTATCACTTTAGGACAGAACAAGCTTTTTCTTCTGCTCAGCAGTGGAATCCATCTTAAGACTTTTTGAGTTCTGTGAATTTGGAAGACTTAATGCTAGGAATCCTTTTTTCCTTTTTCCAACTGAATTCTGGTGTATGGATATTAAACGTGTAACAGTGTTAATGTGCCAGATATCTGCCAAATAATCTCTCCTGGATCTGGAAACATAATTGCTGCTGAGACGAAAATGATTGAAAACCACTTGAACCATTCAAAGCCCAACTGAGGCACAGACGTGTATTCTGGTTCTTTATTCTCACAATGACTGCATATCCATTGAAGTCAGATAAAACAGCCTGCATTAACTCAACACTTGAAAGACTGAATGGCGTTTATGCCGCACTTGGATTGTTCTTAAGAAATGACTAGAATTTCAACCCCTCAGCTGTTTTACTGCAAACTGATACTGTCCCAACTCATGCAAGCTTAATGAAACCCAGCGTCCTTTTAACCAGAAAAGAAAGCGAGAAGAATCAGGTGTCCTCATTTTGTAAAGAAGCAGAGCTGATATTCCAGAGGTTTTGCAGGGACTGTTTTTCACACATGCAGTTCCCCAGATAATGGAGCATACCTCTATGTACTGTTCAAACAGTCTTAAAGAAAAGGCACATGTAAAGGTCGGTTGTGACCCAGATTTTTCTTTGATAGCCCTTCGCTTAGGATAAAGTCATCAGCCCTGTTAGCGTTATTAATGCCAGCAGAGGAGATGCAAGAAATGACTGATTAATGACTTTTCCCCTCATCCTTACAGGCAATTTCCTCACTGCTCACACCAGTAACTCCTGTGTCCTCACATCTGCCTTGAACACTGCTATGCTCCTAGTGAAGAAATTGACCATTGAGGGTCTGATGCTCAGATGAGGGAGGCACAGATTAGGGAAGTTCTGCTGAGGTGCACTGATTTGTGATATGCGCTGCTGTTGGAAATCCAGCAGCACTGAAACCAGCAGCACAGAGATTTATACCAGTTTGGTATAATATGCTTTTTTTTTATGCTTCTTTTCAGAATTAGGCTCTCATATGGATTTGTATGAATGACTTTTCTATGTGATCCTTACAGTATAACCTAAATCACTGTAGCATCTTTATCTGGTAGATGCTGTAGATGCTGTCATCCCCTTTACTGCACACTGCCTATCTCATCACGTGCAATTGGATGCTTATATAGTGCACAACTAACTCAGTCACTGGGGTCCTGATCTGACTGGGAGGTCCCACAGCTGTGTGATGGATAATGAGGATAAAAGGCCTGGAAATACAAAGCAGAGATCTTGAAAAATGTGATTTCAGATTGTGTTAGGTGGCATAAAGATGATTTTGTTACACCTAACCAGAAAGGATAACCAGAATGAGAAAGAATTATATAAAAATCCCATCAAGGCCATTTTAAAGCACATCTATTGAAAGGCTTTTTTTTTTTCTTCTGTGTAGAATTTGGTGCAAAGACTTTTGTAATTTTTTCCTCTTTATAAAAACTAATATAAGTCTCCAGTGCATAGCGGTGCCAGAAAACCAGACTTTCTTATTAGAGCCATAAAACTTCACCCATCTAAACTCGATTGCTTATCTGAAACAGCTGAAATTCAGCCTTAAGGCAAATTATTTCCCAGTGTTATACACTTACTGCAACATTTAGTTATAAAGAACTGGATGCCCAAATGCATTTATTTACTTGCTTCCTTCTCTACCTTTCATTCTGGCTATAATTGAAGATATAATTTGAAGAGCATCGTTAAATGGAACCAGTGCAGCTGATGATGTTATTGCTGTTGTAGGTAAAACTTTTAATAGAAATAAATATTTTGAAGAGCCCTTCATTTGTATTCCTGGTGTTGGTTCTAAAAATATGAGAAAATGAAGTGATAATTTATCCAATTCCTGTTGATCCTGGAATGCCTAAGAGGTTTTTTAATAACAGAAATAAAACAGCTTGAAATGTGTTCCACCACCTACTAAGTTTGATGGGTTTGTTCATCTCTGGGATAAATCAGCAAAGGACTCGTATAAGCAAGGTACTGGTGCTGGCAGCTTGCAAAAAAACCACAATACAGGAGGATTAATGTGCTTCTAAATTTGTTTTGAAAATGACATGGACATTAAACTGATCAACTCAGCTGGAGAGTTCTTGTCCAAAGGGGTTTGCAATCCAATAATCACATAAAAGACTTTCCTAGAGATCCTAACTAATGGCAGACAGAAAAGGGGGAACAAAGAGGAGGGCTGGGTATGAGAAGAAGGATTACTGCAGTCCTTCTCTTCTGGGAATTGCTATCCACTGTCTGGGGATCTGGATTTGTCTTCTATAGGATGCTTGCCAATGGATGTTGCACCTTTGGGCCAGATGTAAAAAGGGGTACACGACACAGGGGTTCGGTACTGGGGCCTGTCCTGTTTAGTATCCCATCTAGATGAAGGAATTGGGTGCACCCTCAGTATGTTTGCAGATGACACCAAGTTGGGGCCATCTCACACGCAACAGATCAGGTTTGGAACGTGTGGAACATTGAAGACATGCTCAGGACTGCATTCCCCACAGTCCTCTGTGCAGAGGGAGGCTTCTTTCTTGTGGCATTAGGCTGTCCTTGGCCAACAGACACCCAACCCAAAGGGGAATCTCTGCTCCAGAACCCTTCCTTCTCACACCTCGATGTTCACAGAGCTGTTTATGGCACTTCTTTTTCTCTCATGCTTGCATATTTTTGCTTAAATATGCTTTCACAGCAGCTTCTGGCCTGCAGCCAGCAGCCGCCCTGGGCCCTCCTCAGAAAGGCCTCTGCTGCCAACACCTAACCAGACAAACCTCACATGAGCATTAATTAGCAGAGTGGTAGCGCATCTGAAAGCTTTACTGTGAGTATAGGAGCAACGGTTTTGTCAGGCATGGTGGAGAAGGGTGAACGTGCAACAAGATGGCTGCTCTCCACAGAGTCAGGCCCCAGCAGAACTCCTCAGAGCAGGGCAGTGGGTGGATAACCACAAGCCACCTCATTAATTACCACTCAGGCCCTCTGTGCCCACTCTTGGAACCCAGCCCTTTTGTTTTCTGTAATGATACAGTGTCACTCTGGGTATATTGCCAGGCGCGGTAGCAGTTAATGAGCAGCTCCCTCAGCAAACCCCTAGGCCTGGTGTTGTCCACCCTGACAAAGCTGGCTTTATTTATAATCAATAAGACATTCCTTAACTTAGCAGGCATTCATTAAACCACTTACAAAACACACTATGCCCTTAATAAATCAGATAAAAAACAAACAGGGCATATTAGATTAGGGCTGGTGATTTCTTCCAAGATGGCTGCAGCTAGATGAGCCACCTCAGATGTTTCTGTTTTGCCAGAAAACGTTCTGCCGACTGATCTCCCTCAATTACTTTCATTTTGCAGAGTAAGTGAGCTTGTAATTTGGAAGACAAGTTATATAATACTATCAGCTTACCTGTTTTGAGTGTTTTAAAAACTGAAGTGCTAAGGGTCAGAGCCTCAGCTGCTGGAAATTAACTCACCTGCACTGAGGCCCAATGATTATACCCACCTGGAAGTAATAGAGAGCAATTTAAAGCAAATAAAAGGGGAGGTAGAAGGCTCCTTTTATTTATTTGGTCTGTTTGTTGGCTCTTCTTTAGGTTAGCTTTCAGAACGGTTTACTCAATGGAATGTATATTCAGCAGAAGAGAGCATTGCTCTTTGTGACCAGGTTGACGGGGAAGCCTTTAAGATGGATGGCAGCACCTATCCTTCCCGCTTTGAGGTAAGTGCTTTCATTATGTTACTGGTTGCTAAAGACAACAGAAAAGTAAGTTATTCTCCTCTTTAGGACTGAAGGGAGGTGGTGTTGCTATGCCTGGAAGTTCTTGAGAAAAGATCTAATATGGTTTAGCAGGGATGTTGGTGATGTGTTGGGCTTGGTTTTGATGAGCTTGGTTGTCTTTTTTACCTTAATAGCTCTATAATTCAGTGTTGTATGGTGTATCCAACCTTACTGAGTTTCTCTTTGTTTCCCTGTGTCTTTAAAGTACTTAACACTTGCAGATGCTGCTGAAAAATGCTGATCTTTAACTGGACCAGGCATGAAATGGAGAAAAGCACTAAAATGCTTTTTCAGCCTTCCCCCAGACTGTCTGCAGCCAGACTGTGTTTGCTCTCTCTTTGGTTTTTGTGAACTGCAGCTCAGTGATGTTCTTAAGGACACTGTGGTGTAAGGCATAATTTCTCTCCTTGTCTACCGAGTTTATTTATTCTTACTGCTACAGCTAAACCCTGAAGGTGTTTTTAGATGTGAACTTGTTGGGAGCATTCTGATCCTGGAGGAATATGTATCACTTGTCTAAAAAAGTGCTGAAATAATTCTGCAGGAGGTGCAGAACAGCACTGAGCAGGTGTCTGGCCCGAGGGGTACCCAGAGAGAGGCAGTGATGTAGGCACGCTGAGTTGTGCTTTGGTGCTTTAATTAGGTACAGGAAGGAAGATGAGTAAAAACCCATTGTTATTCTATTTGGAGCTTGGTTTTGCTAACGCAGCACAGCCTACACTTCTGACTCACTGGTCTCTGCTGTGCAGAGGACTTCCTTCCTAACAGAGCTACTTGACTTGAACTCCAAGAGGAGCATTTCTAGGGCTGCTCAACAGGCAGCTGCCATCTCGTTTTCCTCACCTCTTGCTTTCCTCTAGATAGCTTGTCATTAGATTTCACAAGGCAGGCAGTGAGGAAGAGAGGTTGTCAACCAGTACAGACTTCTTTCATTAATCTCTTGATGTTTTTAAAGGCATTTGAAATGGGAATGTTAAAATTAGAAGGTCCTAGGTCATGTAGCATGTGTAAGTCAGCCAAACTGGCAGTGTTTTTGTTCCATGCCCTACTTGGTTCAGCAAGAGGTATTTTTACGATATTGCAAAGGTGTCTATCTGACATCCTGAGCTGGCTGCCTGCCTGCATGGCTGCTGGGAGCCTGTCAGAAGAGTTACTCCATTGCAGGAGGGTGAAGCTGTGAAAGGCAGCAGCTGTGCCTCTGTAAGTGTGCAATATCTGTCACTTTAGACTCCTTTTGTGTGGAGGACAATTTCAATGTGGGTATGTCTAGCAGGCTGGTGTTGTGATCTCCTTTCTTAGGAAGAAGACTTAGTACCTGACACTTCTTAGTGTCAGTCTGGGCCTCCTGTGCTTTCAAAATATTTTTTCCTGAATCTAGGAGCTAAGCCACAACTGGTGTAATTGGTATTGCTTTCTATGCCCGTAGACCACCTGGTATCAGCTGAATACGACTGACAGTTCCAGTGCTCTTGTTGGCTGCTTCAGATAGTACTTGGGAAGAAAATGGGAAGATACCTTCAAGCAGTGATCAAAGGCTTAAAGATTGGAGTAATAGGAAGGTTGGGGTGATGTGATGTAGGAAAGGAAATATTTCCTTCTGGTTTTTGTGGCAGGAATTCTTATTTGTACATTGTCGGTAGTCAATCAGAAACTTGCTCAGACTAATGTGGAAATAGTTTAGTTTGTCTTATCACTAGCTGTACCTCTAGGGCTGGTTCTTCTCACAACTGCCTTAGAAAATGCAAGTCACTCTACCAGGCTGCAGCAATTTAAATTTCATCAAAATCCATCGTGGTTCCACACTGTGGTAAGGGCTACCTGAACTGAATGCCATGTGTACAATTACAGCATGGGCTACTTTAACAACCTGAAGGAAATGCACCGTTCTCTAATAGGACCAGGCAAGGCTTCATTAGGTTGGTTATTGGAATAATTTGAAATTCAGTCTTTGCTCCAGGGAATTACAGAACTGATTATGATACGGCAATAATATCTTCTTGCCAGAGATCTGAGAGTGCTCATTGAAAGCCTGTGATGCCTCTTGCATGGAAGGTGAGAATAGCTGCTTTTTGAAATGGGAAAGCCAGAGGACAATGTGGTTATGACAGGAAAGGGGGTGGGTCTCCCTTAATGAGCTTTAGTCCTTTGGTGTAGTCTTTGTTCTGAAGGATTTCTGGCTCAGCGCAATGCAGAGTAACAGCAGTTGTTTCCTTGGGGCACACCTTCCTGTGTGCTGATTGATGGCCATTTCAGAGGCTGTTCTGCAGAATCACTGTCACTGTGTTTACCACTGGCTATACATGCTGTACTTTGTGAGAAAGGATTGCTCTAAAACTGTAATAAGAAAAGAATTTGGCTGGTTACTTCTTGTTGCTATTACTCAGAAAGCAAAACTGAATTTCATATATATGTTTTGTTTGCTTTTCCCTTTGGCACTGTATTTTGGGTGGCTAAGCAACATCCTTTGGAGCAATTTTCTTGCTTGCACACAGGAGATTTTTCTCTACCAAAGTTATGTTGAATTTGGTAGCAAATATTTCTTTGTGTGGGCAGAGTATTTTAGTTGTGTGTATGCAGTGTGGAACAGGGAGTGAGAAACTTGACTGATTTGGTATGTTAATACCTTTGAGGATCTGGGCAAGAATGTGTGAGTGCTGGTGTAAAAGGAGATGGAATAACCTGAAGTGTATGACTTCAAATCAGATTCTCAACTGTATGGGGTGTTCTGAAGTGATAAAAGCATCCAGAAGTCATCTGTAAGGAAGTTTGAGATGGGCAAGATTGCATAGGACTGGGAAGGTGACCACAATACCATCTTTGTCTTCAATGTACCTAATGCAGAGAGCTAAGAATTTGTTATTTTCAAGACCCCGAGTGTATTGGATACAGAAATGACTGTTGTATTCCCATCTGTTTCTTCTTAGGAGGAAGACAGCTCTTTCTGTTGGAGCTGGAAGTGTTGTACTGACATGAACATGTAATTCTTACTCAGCACTGTGTATTCAGTCACTGATAAGGATGAGTCTTGATTCAAGCCAGAACTATTGTTATTGATTATGCATATTTTGAGTACTTATTTCCAGGAGTCTTATTAAGCACAGGTATATAACAGCTGCTCCCAACCAATAAATCTCCTTGGGGAAACCATTCAGTTGGTGTGAAATAAGACCCATCTCCCCAGTGCTAATTTGAATAGTTTATATTCAGTGAATGTGCTCTTGTGTGGCCCTCAAAAATGGGATGTATCTATGTAATATCATCAATGTCATCTCAGCCTTTTCTCTGCTCCTGCAGGTGAGCTGAAACTTAATACTAATTAATGCTAACAATAGACTGCAGCTGTCTCACTGTGAGTTTCTACATTGGCCAACTAATATTGTATGAGATATAAAGGTGTCTGTCCCTTGCCCCTTCTCCATGTCAGAAACGAGCCCTTGGCATGGGATTTCAGATAGGAGCTATGCTACTTGTCATTCTGCTCGTTCATCTCCAGGGGCAGGAGGTTAATTTGGGTAGCCAAGAGATTAAACGTAGACTCTTGGACATGTTTGAAGGATGGCTCTGGCACTGCAAATACCCTGGCTGCTGCCAGCACTTTCTTGCCATTCCTTTCACTCTGTTCCCAGTATGCAGAGCACAAAATTCAGCAGACGTGAAAGGCTGTTATGGGGGGTAATGTTCATGGGAAGCTGAGCACCCACAACCCTTGTGACACAGCATCTCCCCCAGCAGAATGGCTTTTTGGCCATATGCTTGGACTTGGCTATGATGCAAGTGGCTGAAAGGCAGCCACAGAGAGGGGCTAACAAGCCTGTAGGGACGCATGGAGAGGATAGGGGAGAGCTAACACAGCCATCCAAGAAATGATTTAACTTCTGGCGTACCATTTTTTTCCTCCTTATGAAGTGTCAATCTTCAAGAAGGCAATTTGTCTCTGAGGGAAAGTGTTAAGAGTCACAAGTTTCCTTAATGTGCACTGCCCATGGAATGGAATGAGTCTTTGTATGGAGTTTAAGTCCAACAATTAGGACTGGACTTCTAGTCCTTTCCCACATACCTGAGAGTCTCATGTATTGGGAACTTCTGGCTATGATTCAGGGCCAGGCAGTTTGAGTTTTAGCTACTTTATGCTGTATCTATACAAGTGAGTTTGTAATTTTCTGCTCCTCCCACCCGTAATTCTCTGACCTTTTCAGCCTCTCCTTTCTTAGAGGAGAGCAATCTTTTTTCCTATGGATGGCAGGGTCGTTCCTCAGCAGTTCAACGTGAGAACATCCATATTGTTATGGTAATTGATCTTCGGTGCAATGGAGGGCAGGCACCGCCAGTCCTCAGGTTGCAGCAGGAGCATCTGAAGGCTTGGACACACATACCCTCACGTAGGAAATCTTGTCAGAGCCGTGCAATCAGGAGGTAAGTTTGACCTGCTAAGGTTAGAAACAACCTTTGGGTAAAAAGGAACTGGAAAGAGAAGCAGTGTTAGACTGGACTCTGGCTATTACATAATGTATTGCAGCAGCATGACTCTACAGTTCTTACAGCACTCTGCTGGTTGCTACATTTTATTACCCTGTGAATGCCAGGGTTTGGAGATAGGGTTTTATCGATTGCCGTTGCAGCAAGCTGATGTTCAGCCAGTTGAAAATAGTTTCAAAGAAAGCTTATTTTGCTGTTTTGTAGATTTTTGGATTTAGTTCAGTGTGGATTTTCTTTTTTGGAGCTCTATGTCTGATCCCAGTCTGGTGTGCTCTGTGATGGCTCCGAATGTAGCAAGAGACCTTTTGTCTTCAGTTGACTGGTGTCAAGAAACACCCATAAATAAAGCAAAGGTCTTTTTACAGCAGAAGATAAAGGAATCTGGCACGACACGCTGCACAAACTACTGGAGAAGGTGGACAAAATGTTGACATGGCAATTTCTAGCTTTTCAAATTGAGCTTGAGTTTGAAGACTGCACAAATAGAATCAAATCCACGGAGCATGCCATTTGTAGTAGCTTGGGGAAGGTCAGGAGCTGAAATCTGAAGTTTTAAGTGAGTCAAAGCTACCACTGTGATCGTGAGGGTTATAAAACAGGGAGGGGTTGCTTGCTTTACATCCTCTGCATACCCAATAGAGTTCAGAATTTCAGTAAGTTAGTGCTATTGAACACTTCTGTGGTCATTAATAACTTGTGTGCCACAAATGAGATTTAAACACAAGGCAAAAAGCTCCCCACCATCTCATGCTGCCGATCTGAGAACATGCCAGGCTTTCCAGGCAATAGACTGAAACTGAAGTGACTGAATACCCATGTTTGCAGATGATGCAAACAATAGCTAACAAGTCTCACAAAATGGAAGAGAGAACCTGGAATTGCAGATGGTTTTCTCAAATTCTCAGTCTCATTTGTTTTTGTGAGGCGTGAAAACAAGTGTGAAGTGAGAAGAATGGGGGTTTTCTTTAAGAAAGCATTTCTGGTCGCAGATGAAAATTGTCTATTTTCACATTGTTGGCTTTGTTTCAGCACGTTGTGGTGCTGCATATGAAATGCGGAGTTCACAGCTACTTGTGGGTCTGGATTCAGAATTTCACTGAATTCATTGGAGAGCACCAGGGAATGTGAACATAATTTTTTCCCCAAGAAAACAGTGTAATGTTGCAAAACTTATGAGGCTGTTTTTTTTTCTGATTGAGGAAATTAAGAAAATACATTGACAGCAACAGGGCCTCAAAAGATGCTAGAATTTGTCTTCATCTCAAGTGTAGCAACACTAGAGAAAATAAGTGTGTACCCATTTGTTTATGAAGTGGCTTTTCCCTCACTTAGGCAGGCAATAGGATCCAGAGACAATGTGGAAAATGCTGGTGTGAGACCTGTTAGCTGTTTCCTGTGATATTCTTCCTGTTAACATCAGTAAATTCTGCATCTTAATTCAGTGTTGTGACATTCAGCTCTGCTTGACCTGGTGCTCTGGAAGGGGCTGTGGTGTCACTGGTGTTGCTTTCTCTTGCTTTCACTCTGTGTACAGTAGGACTAAAGATACTGCTATGCTGTTTCCTAAAGACTACAATTAGCTGCTATGTAAGTGGTAAAAACGGACAATTCATGTAATTATGTAGGAGTATTGCCTAATTAAATGATTATACCTCTTCTAAAGATGGAGGATTTGCATAAACATAAAAGGAAAGCTGTGCTGAATATCCAAGTCTGAGCTCAGTAGAACAGCTGTAGGCTACTTGCACACCTGTGCTTTCTAAAGCCAGTTTTTGGTATTTAAAATACTGTCAATATGGGATAAAGAAGGGAGAGCTGGGCACATGTTTCCACCCCAGAGGCAGAAATGCTGATCTCCACTCCAACAGGACTGCTGCCAAAACAGCTCGGCTGATCTACATTTTATCTGCAATGCATCAATAGTCTGTGCAGCCCTTTTCTGGCATTATTCTCATTGTGTGTGCGTAGATGCAACCTCACCAGCCCACCTCAGTGAAATGCTGCAGTCATCTGTAACTCTTGGATTGCTGTGCATTAGCCAACTGATGCTTTCCTGAGTTGAAACTCCTGTGTCCTGGAGTGACTAAATAGCAGGAAGACTTTTCTCGTTGGGTTGTCTGAAAATTGCTATAGCTGTGAGAAAGCACTGTAGAAACATTAAGATGGAACATACAAAGAAGGAAACCCTCAAGGTTTTGATGAGTCCTTGATTTGCTCTGTAAGACCAGCAGCATGTTTTACATAATTGTAGGGATAAGTACAAACCTTTGGTTTCTTGCTTGTGTGCACACCAACTCTGCTGCGTTTTGAACGCATTGCACTTGTGTTTTGTGCAAGGTGTGTTTGCATTGCTTTTGGTAGATGGGAAGGCAACATGAACTCTTGGACCACGATTTATTGCATGCTTTTGCTGTTCAACAGAAACCTTGAACCAGACTAGGAGAATACTCGTCTGGGAGCCCCAGTCTGACCAATACACCTCTTCTGCCTTTTGCAGAACTCAGCATCCTTTCAGAAACGCACTGCCTTTAGTTTGAAGGCAGTTTCATTTGAAAGAAGTGACCGAAAATCCTACCTTGGGCTGTAGTGGTAGGAAAGACTAATATCTAACAGAGGACCCAACCAATATTGTTTCCCTTGGCCAAGGGCAGAGCAATTTACAGATAGATGGATCTGTTATAAATTATGCTCGTTTAATATAACAACTGTTAAAAGCACAGAATGTAAATGCAGTGTTTAATATCTTGGGTGAATTGGAAACAGATATTATCTGTACCTAACAGGGGCATAACCTTAGGTGGTATAAATTGTTCTTTGTGTAGATACTTCTCTACTTCATATTGTGAAGAATTTGGATCTTTTTTGGACTTTAAGTTTGAATACTCTTCTTTTGGGTGTATTGGAGGTCAGTCATGACAGTGGTATTTCCAAAAAGCTACTGATGAAATAAATGATTCTATTTATTAGATGGAAATGAATGATCCATCTAACTATCTGGGAACTATCCCATGGTTTACTTGCTGGTACAGCTCTTGGATCATCAGTGGTCTTGAGTATTTCAAAGCCAAGCTGAAATTAATGTCAAAGAGCCCTAAAGATGGGCGATGTTGGAGGCTATTAAGAACCACAATCTTATATATTTTCTAAAAGGTGTGTTTTGCACAGTTAACTTTTGTCTGACTGGAAGGCATAATGACAGACTTGAAGCTTGTTCATTAGCCATCTCTGGAGATGGAAGAAACAGTGATTTAACAAGACTTCAGGGGGGTAAAGTAGCAATAAATTTAAACATTGTCTAGGTTTCAATTTCATATTGTGGAGGTAATGGAATATTAATGCACAAATCAATATACTGAATTAATGCCAAATTCCCAGTTAGGCTTTAAGCTCTGCAAACCTCAACCCTGGCTTTTTTTTTCTTAGGAAAGCAATAAGGCTTTGTGGAAGGGGGTTCTTTAACATCTTGCTGGTATGAATTCTGTCATGCTTAGCAAAGAAATGTTTTCTTCAGACTATTGCAGGAAAGACGCATTTTGTTGACACTGCGTGGCAAAGAAAACTTTGCCCTGTTGTATTTGGAGCCTTAGCCATGTATCTCCACGCAAATCACTCAGATTGGTGCTGGCAGTGCAATATCATTTCACTCTCATTTTGATTAAATGGAGCACATCTGAGCGAAGCACGAAGCGGCTTTAATAAGGATGGGTGGAGGACTGTGCCTTCATGCATGGCTTCCAATCCTGTCTTATGCTGAAAGCAGTTCATGTTGGGCCAAGATGCCCATTTTTGGCAGTCGGGCTCATCACTGCTTTAAGTGCTTAACTGTTTATGACTAAACTGCTCCTCTGTTTTATCCCTAAGTGGGAGCAAAGGAGGTAAAGCAACGTACCAGACAGTGGGTAGAAATTATGCAAACTGTCTAGCCTGAAATCTCCAAAATGGCTTGAGAGGCTGTTGTGCATGTAGTCTTACTTGGGTTGTTGGCACAATATCTGTTTTATATGGTCTTGACATACATCTTGAACACAAGGATGTTACTCAAGCTGTTAAAGGTTTGGCCTGTATGCATGCAAACTGTATCAAACATCTGTCTCACACATGGGCTTTGTTTACTGTATGGGTGCCTTGATGTATAGGTGGTACTTCAAGAATATCTCCTTCCTCTGCACTCTCCTTTTCAGCCTCAAGCAGTGAGAGATGCACTTCAGTGAGGGACATTTCTGGAGGTCCCCAGCTCAGCTTATCCTTGCTGGGGAGCTCAGCCTGATTTGAGCTTTATTTCTCAGGTGCATCCCTTAAACTGCAGGAAAACCTTGAATTGGGACAGTAGATGGCACTCTATCAATCCTCATAGCATATCGTGCTGGGCATGGAAGGGGCTGGAAGCAAAAGTGTGTTTTAGGTGTTAGAAAGAGGTACAAGTGAGAAGCTGCCCATGTCACTGCTGTATGTCATCTGGGTGAGAAGCTGTCTGCTCTGGTAGAGTACCAATAACAGGGATCAATACTCTTGCTCTCAGAACAGTGCTTTCTCTGTAGTGCTTCTTCGTGTTCAGGGCAGTGAGTTTAAAAGCCCTCAGCAGTGTGGTGTGATGTGTGACATAAAGTGGCATTTCGACCCTTTTTTTTGTGACAATCACACAAGTATGTATGGTTTAAAAGGTCCTGCACAGTGCTCTCAGTGTGCATTGTACATCCAAGCCTTTCCCTGCTGATTTGGCACTTGTTCTCAGCCACGTATCCAGGGTATGTAACAGAAATGCTGCTGTGCGCATTATGGCAACTATTTTTCTCTTAACTTGGTACTATTTATGAAATTGTTGCAAAGGGGAAAAATCTTAAGCAGAACTTAAGGGATTTCAGATAACCAGATAAAATTATAGATATAAAATGCAGCTTATCGACAAGAAAGATGAATATTAATCAGCAGCTCTGCAGTACATCAGAGCTGAGATGTTCTGGGGGTTTTGAAGACTTCTCAGCTGAGGCAAACTGGCATCAGTGAAACATTTCTCATTGAAAGGTGAGAGAATATCAGGGTTTTCTGCCATATGTTTTGGAGCTAATTTTGCATACTCTGATGGGGTTGCCAGAGAAAATTCCTCTGGGAGACTGAAAAGCTGAAAGAAGTAGAAACACAGCCAATGTCTTCTCTGCAAGGTGATAATATGTGGTCACCTGGCCTGAGGAACAGAATTTAGTTAATGGGCACAAAAGCTTTGCCTGTCAGTGACCTTCAGGGACAGAATGAAGGTAATGCAATGTCCCAAACACTTTATTAGCACTGTGCAAAGCAGCTTGCCACAAATTCCCTGTTAGTGAGAACTGTATGAGTGTCCCTTAAATTCTCTGCTTCCATTATCAGTGTGGATCAGGTTATTCAGTCTCAGCCCTTCTGTCAGCTGTGGATAAGTTGTCCAAATGTACATACCATTTTGCATTGATAGCGTAGTTTCACTGGATATACTGAAGGCAATTGGGTAGTTGGTGCTATGCTTATGTTCTTTTATATTTGTACTACATATCAGGTAATCTATAAAGGTGCAAAAACACATTTAGGGCAGATTTTGAGTGTATTTCATCTTGTTCCTGTTTTACATTTAGATTGTTTCTTGACAGACAGCAGATGGCTGTTAATTCTTGAGAGCATTTGTTTCACTGTTACTCCTGATAAAATTACCGACTTGATGAACTGCAATATCTGTCACTTCAAGATACCCGAAAATGCTGCGTGGAGCGTTTACCTTGGGTAAAATGAGCAGCCTGGTAGGAATTGCCATATTGATCCAAGTGGTGCTCCTGCTAGTCCAATACCCTTGCTGTGACTGCGGTCACTCTCTGCTGCTTCAGCAAGAAGTGGACTGAGTCCTTTGAGTCCTTTGATCTGTACAAGGGATTACTCTCAGGGAACTCTGCTCCCTTACCTATTCGACTTTGGAGGCAGGCAGGGTTTTATGTCCGCTTTAAAACATAATCAATGAGTGGCTGCTCATTGCTGGACTAAGGTGTTCAGTCAATGTCTGAAGCTAGGCAGGGAAGAGCAGTGGTCAAACCCAAGGGCACTGTCATCAAATCATTGATTGTAAGGATGAGAACTGCAGCAATCTGCTCTGTTAGCAGAATTGGCCCAGTGTATGAATTTCTTAACTCACATGATACATTATCTTGAAAAACAAAAACATTTAATTGCAGAATTCTTCCCCTAGAAATATTGTTATCCATTATTTACACTCTGCTTAAATGGAAATGTGTGCTGAAGAAATTAACCAGTACACTCCTTTCATAACGAAGGATAAACTGACTTCTGATAAGCAGTGTGGAATTGTGAAGCTTTATAAATGCATTGTAAAGGGATAGTCTTTGTTGGGAGGGTGGAGAGTGCTGCATAAGCTTAACATACCATCCTATGCTGCTGAGCACATACATTCCCATTGATACTGAATCCTCTTCATAAGGGGGAATTGTAAGAAAGGAGTAAGATGAGCAATATTTGAATCAAAATCGTGTGCATTTTTGCTAATGTAATTGCAATTTGTAAGGAAGCTCTCCTGGAGGGGATGGTCTTTACTGCATACTGCTCCCCCAGTTTGCTCCATCATTTTAAGGAATGGATTTAGATCTTGAATGAGTCGTCTCCATTTTCTGTCTGTTTTGCTTAATACTAATCACTCTAAATCTAGGGCATGTTGCGGCCAGTTTCAGTACATCTTTTTGCTATGCTACACTTAATACTTTTTTGTATTTCTTGGCTTATGGTTACAATGAGATGGTTGTAAAATGGTGATGCATGGATGTCTGAGGTGTAGTAAATCTGCAGTTTAATGTATCAGCTTATGGGTATTCCTGGCCAGCTTCTGCTTTACTTGCACCTTTTGCATTATTGATTATAAAAGCTCAGCATTGCATATTAAAAACAGAGGAAGGAAGGCTTAGCTGCAGAAAGGTTGGAGTCAGCTGAAAATAAATGTGGCTTTGCAGCTCAGAGTGGCGATACTACCATTTCAGTGCTCCAATCTGTTGGTTTTTACATGGTGTGAACTGAATTGTGAAGGAAGAGCACAGTCAGACTTGAGAGATTTATTAAATTTAAAACAAAAAAAAATACAAAGAGCAGAGTTCAGCAGGATCAGTAAGATCCTCATCAATGTGCTAAATAGATGGCTTTGCCTGGAAGCATCACTGGTTGGCACACTGCCTAGTTAAATCTCACACATGTTTGGGAGCTGACAAAACAATACCTTTTAGCTATCACAAATGGGCTTATTTCCTGGAACAGAAAATAGATTCCTTAAAGTCATGTAAAAATTGTCGTGTGTAGGCTGGGAGATGATTAGTGCAGGGTAACTCTGCGTTCTTACATGCCCAGAAATAAAAAGAGAATCTCTTCTTGCTGATTTAATACTATGCTGCTGAACAAAACCTGGGTCAGTGGAATGCCTTACAAGCATCTAATAGCTGCTTTAAGTCTGGGCTTATTCAGTACATCTATCGCATCATGTGGGTTCTCTGCACTGAGATGGGTATCCCTTAGCCAAGTAAAGCAGTTGTACATCAAAAGCAAAGTTGCACATAAAGACGTCTCTTGCTTTCCTTGTGTTCTGTTCTCTTTAGTAATACCTTCATGTCAGATGAGATAAAGTTTTCATGAGTTATTTCTTAAAGCTTGGATTCACTTTAAAGTTACTTTTGTCATGTAAGTACAAAAGGGATTTTTTCAGAGTCCTGAAGTAGCATTTTGGTGCTCTGTTTTCCTTTGTTATATATTTATACCTCTAAGAACTTAAATATTTTTTCAGTCCCTCACTGACTTTATTGAGTTTTGGTGGAAAATGCCTAAACTCTTTCTGCATCTTTGATAATCTATTCTTTAAAATATGGATAACACCCAGTGAGACTTCAGCTCTGAAGTTCTTTGCATGTTAAGCTTGGATGTTTTGTACAACTTGGAGTAGGTAAGGATAGAGCTCAATTCTAATTCAGAAAATATCCTTTGGCATGTTTTTACCTTGGTAAATGCAAAGTGACCAACCCAAAATCTAGCCAAGACCAACCAACATCCTACTTGTGATGGTGTAAGAGCACTGCAGGATAACTCCAAGAGCACTGCTCTCAGTACCAACCATCTTTCACATGTTTACATTGGAGCCACGACTCCCACTTTGTGCATTACGAGCTGGAGAGGCACAAATTGGTTCCCTGTGTTAAATCAGTTTTGTCAGTAGACAATTTTTGCTTCAAACTTGGAATATCAAAGCAGACAGTTTTGTTTGTAAATAGATTTTCATCCTAGTGCAATCATATTTCAGGGGATGGTTTTTTCCTGTTATTTTCTCATGCTAATTCCTTTCCTATTTCTTTGCAAAATGTTGTTTCCTGTCAAATAATGTAATACCTCCCTGAGACCCTAAATTGAGATTTGATTCTGTGCTGGATATGCTTGAGCATTTACATTTTGCTGCACTGTAGGCCATGACAGAGCAGCACCCATCTTCCGCTGTTTGGGATGACCAAAGAGTGATATGGCTGAAAAGGGAGAAGTGGGGAAGGCAGGTGAAGGGTTTGGGCTGCAGGTACTGCTGTTCTCATGCTGGATGTAGTGGGCACAGTCCTCTGTGCTGCTCTTGGGTTCCTTCCCAGCAGCTTTTCTTCATGGATGACCTTTAGGAGGGAAGGAGGAGGTGACTTGCTTGGTCTGTGTGTTCCCAACCAACATAAAGAGGCCAATTACTGTAGTGGCTTTGTGGATAAAAGCATTTACCATTTCAAGGCTGGAGTGAGGCCAAGGAACTCATTTCATCCATCAGAGCCTTTCACTGGGAATTGATGTTTAGGGTACAGCCTGGTGCAGGTGGAAAACAGTCTTTTGGGCAGTTTGTGCAAGGACATAAAGGTCAAATTGTGCAGTATGGAAGGAAGAGATTTGATAACTGATCAACTATCACACTATCAACAGGCCGTTCATCAGTAACTGATGATGAGCAGTACCTGCTTCTTAGCACCCATTGCTCACATAATACAAAGCCTCACCTCAAGTCCAGTGGCACCTGACTATGGAGCAGAGCTGGGGCTTTGAGGCAGCTCTTGTAGCCATAAAAAATTTGTGTTCACTTGCACAAAATTCAAAGCTGAGATGAACTCATTAAACATTTATTAAATGTCATGCCACTCTCTCAGGAATTTGCAGGAGAATGGCTGAAGAAGGCCATAAATATTATAGTTTAACTGGATTCAGGAAAAAATAATGATATATTTAGTAAAGACAGCGATCATGTAGATGAAACCCATCAGACAATAGCAGCAAAATGCTGCCTTGCCCAAACAAGCTATCACACTGCCAATCTCTCAAAGTCATTGTGAAAGCTGTAATGCACAAAATCATGCTGAAATACAGGGTTCTCCCATGGACTTACCAGGCTGTCTGACTGGCATACAGAATTGGTGCCAAAGATTATGTTTATCATGTAGCTGTTTGGATATTAGAGCACGAGGTGCGGAGAGGGTGCTGATGGATACAGAATTGTTAGTTATTTGGGACTGATGATCTCAGCACAGTAAAGCAAAAGCTCATTGTTCTGTTTGGAGTCTTAACCACATTGTATACAATTATGAATGATAGTGATGAGAATTAAACTACTGCATTGGGAGTCCTTGGTTGTAGTGAATCTTTCACTGGAAGTACTCATTTGTTTAAAGATAAGCATGTGCTGAATGCCTTTACAACTTCAGGGCATGTAGTTATCTCTCATGCTCTTCTCAGCTATGATTTGTGAAGGACAAGAGCCTTCCAAAGAGCAAATATGTAACCCATCGATGAAGGCATATTTGAAGTCGTGTCTCTTTCCAAGTCACAGAGGAGATGACTTGTTTTTGCCCCTAGTCATAGAGCCCTGGCTGTTCAGCTGATGTTGTAGCAGAACATGCTGTTATTTTTGTCAGGCCAAGACATGGGTATCAGCCAAAAATCAGTGGTTGTGCAAGCACAGCAGCCTCTACATTACAGCAGGGGTAGTATTTAATTTTCTCCAATAAAGGCTTGCATGGCACAGAAGTGGAGGAGAACACAGCTGGGCTCACAGCTTCCTTGGAGCTGCCCTCAAACCCCTGCAAATCAATAAACAGATTATACACTGCTGACCCTCCTCCGTGGTTAATAATCACAGACAAAGGCAAAGCTTTAATGTCTTTGTGTTTTCAGACAGATGCCTATCTGCGGATTGGGTGAGACAGCTTCTCAAGTGTATGCAGCTCATCAAATGCAGCTGAAATTCAGATTTGCAGGCAGATGACTCATAGGAGATAGGTCTGGCCTCAGCTGTGTGTTCTGAGCATCAGTCACATCTGATGCATGACAGTAGGGAAGGGAATTCTTGATATTAATCTTGAGAGTCAAGAGTACTGATTTTTGCATGTGCTGTGCTCTTGAATAAGCTGCTTATTTTTCTTTTCCTGGGTGTTATCCAGGACTGCTGTAAAGCAACAGTCATTGTTTGTCCAGTAAAACCCTCAAGAAGGGGAGATGGCTGCAGAGCAATGATGTGTTTTTAAGCCTTCGGTATGTAAGTAGCAAGAGATTTAACTTAATCTTGAGTATTGTCTTGTTCCTTCTGGTAAAGGGGGAAAAAAAAAATCAAAGGAGAGTACATCAGAGCTGTGTGATCTTGCAAGACAGCAGTATACACTTAATTAAAGAAAAAAACCTTTTATATCAAACTAGAAAAAAGAAAACTTTGTGGAGAAGAGAAGACAGAAAGAAAAGTTCTCTTCTGGCATGGCTTATTCTCTCAGCAGTAGCTGCCCAGAGAGATTACACAGCTTTGAGAGCTGAGTGTGAGAGCTGTGTGAAACCACCCTGTGCTTAACTTTATGACCCACTGAATCCCAAAGAATTGAAGTATAAGCGCAAGTCAAGCAGGACAGGTTTTTCCTTTGTACTACTCAGAGTGGGAATGCATCTGGAGTTGGTGCAAGCAGTAGCTGTTTCCAAGTGATTTTTTTTCCTGGGTTGCCTTTAGCAAAAGTATTTCCTACTATAGAGACAGTTGGAAAATATCCCTCTTCTCACCAAAGGAGATGGCCATGGATGTAGCAAGAAAATTGGCCTTTTTTCAAGGCAGTGTACCAGTAGATATCATATCTGAATGTCTGTCATGCTTCTGTAAGCAGTGCAGTAAATTAGAAGAAATTAAACATCCCTAGGACTATGAATGATGTCTCAATCAGTTGAAATAGTCTCTTAAGCTGATGTTGGCTGAGAACAAAGGGGCTGTTTCTCGTTTCCTTATCTACTCCACAGTGGTCAGCATAATATAGCTCTATCGTGCCTTGAGGTAATGACTGTGATCCATCCATTTCCTGCACTTCTCATCTTAGGATGAATTATAGAGAGGCTTTTGCCATAGCCACTGGTACACAGCAGATGAAGCAGGGACTTAGTGCATGTGGAAACCTCCTGTTTTTCTTTAATATGTTTCAGGGGCCAGACTTTAGTTGGCAGAAGCAAGTGCAGTTCTGCTATGCTGCAGTATAACACCCATTTATACGTGCCTAAAAACAAACCTTTGGCTCGTGTTTAATGACACTTGGGGAAGTGAAAACATGGCAGTGAAGATGAGAGGGAGTCATTTAGGGGACATGAGCAGCTCTTGGTTTTTGTTGTATGGCTGAGGATGTATTCCAAAAAATAGCTGAAGTCATAATAATTTAATTAATGCACTTGTTAATTGCATTTGGAAAGTAATTTTGGTGACATGTGGAGCACAGAAGGAGAAAGAGGGAAGCTTATAAAAATGCATGAGGAGCCAAGGTTGCAGAAGAAGAATGGGTTATTAAGAAAAGCAGAGTCACCCTATGGTGTTTTATGAAGGAATGTATGTTGCTGTGTCCTTAAGAGGTGATTTGTTATATGATCTATAAGCAGTGCTATCCCAATACAGCTAAAAGGCAGGATATATGCACATACATCATGTTTTAGAATGTAGAGCTCTTTTTACTAGATATTATTCTGCAGTGCAAATAGTTACAGAGCATGTCCTGTGGTAAACTGGCTCTGCAGTACCAAATGAATTGTATTTTAACCTTCTAATTACAGTGAATGGAGGAGTTATACAATTCTTGTGGGCATCAGGGCTGAGCTAGAGATGGTTAAATCTTCAGGACAAACTTCTCTCATTCTTTATATGCTAAGCTCTGCAATTATTCTCCAAATAGATGTCCTATCCCCCTCTGCTGCCACTCTCTTGCTGCACTTCCCTCCTCCCTCTGCTGATGCATGCTTTGGTTGGCAAGTTCATCTTGGATAAGGGGAAGGTGGATCATAGCACATCCTATACTCGGTTTGAAAGCACAGGATGCTGAACATCTCAGCTGTAACCAAGTCCTGCAGTGAAGGCATCCTCCCATATCTGTGAGCATGGCGGAGCCTGCAGTAGAATGGCAAACTCCTGTCTCCTAATATTCTCCAACAAAAAGTCTGAGTTGACTATCTGAGCTAAGTGAATTAAGGTGAGATCCATGGGTGCCCTCAGGGTGATCCACTTAAAAATATTAATATAGGTTTTGCAAAAGCAGCTAAATTTTAGTATTTTTCACTGTGGAGACATGCTGCACTGATATATTTCATTCCCTCATCAGAGAAATGAAAATCTCCTTCTCCCAACACAATTGCAGTCTACAGTGTACCAATGCATGAGGCAGTATCAGTTTGGATTTGCTGCCCTTCAGACAATGGAGCCTGTGAAGCTTAACAACA
>PPHD01003094.1:0-32883 GCA_002909625.1 Bambusicola thoracicus
TATGACTTTCACTGCTTGGAGGTGAAATATTCTGAAGATAGCTGGATTTGTCCCTGAATGGCAGTTTCAAATCCAAATGGAAAAAATCCTCCTGCTTTTACTCAGTCTCAATGGGACATGGTTATTATCTATTGTACTTAAGATTCCCTTTCTGTGAGCGCTCTGCCACATTTAGAATCTGTCGCTGGAAATGAATATGTACAGGGCATTAACTAATTTTAGTAAATTACTTTTCTTATTGACTATCATATCATCCTGCAGTTTCTTTAATGTGAATTTTTGAATCCAGCTCTTCCATTTTTAATTAAAATTAGATATTTGGACATAATATTCTTTCTGGGAAATATGCCTTTGTATTAAAGTTTGATGACTTTAAGCTGGGAAAGAGTGGAATGTGTTGACTGGAGTTTCAGTGAACACTGGAATGTGATCAGTAGCAAGAAAATCCCATGACATTTTCTAGATGTGGTCATAAAGAATGCCATTTTCCCACTGTTTGGGATAACATGCAAGTTTGCAAGTCGACAAAATGTATTAGAATTAGAATTGTTCTGGAGCAACAGGAATCAGAGGGAAAAGATTATGAAACTGCATGAACTCTGTTCTCTATTCTAACATAATTCCTTGAAGTCAAAGACATTAAGAGTTTACGTAGGTGTATTGGGCTTCAAAAGATCTCTTTATGTCACTGGAAAGATTGCCAACTGTTCTGTTATACTGAGAAAAGAGACACTGTGGCACCTCTTCAAAATAAAATGTGCTTAGATTGATCTGGGCCACTGAGCATGTTCTGATCTTCCCAGGGTGCGAGACTTGACATTGAAACATACACACAGCAGAAGAGCTGCTAGTTTATGGAAGCTGCTATCTGTTTAGAATTCTGCTGCAAATATTAAATACTTTTTGTTTAGACTACCTACGCTCGAATCATGCATCATTCTGGTTGACTAGCATATATACTTTACATACCTAAAGCAAAAGAAATAGAAGAGGTGACAAAGCAACTACTGAAGAAAGTTTTTATAGAGACATAGAAGTTACACATTTACAGTTACTAGCAACTCCTTTTCTTAGAGGAGAAGGTTTAGGGATTGAGAAAAGTCTTTTATGAAACCAGTGAAAAATAAGTGTCTAAATAAATAATTAAATATCTAAATCCTGTTTCTCTATGAGGGCTGCTCTGAAATGAATGCCTCCTATTTCATCATGCTGGCCCACAGTGTCAGAGGTAGATGTTGGTGGTATGGCAGTAGAGGTTGAACCTTCCCTCCATATCCCATTACATGTTGTTGCTGTGTGACATATGGCAGTACAGGGGCAGCTGGACAGAATGGTGTCTGACATGGAAGGGCATATGAAGCAAAGGGGTGGAATTTAATTCCTCTATGTGGAAAAAATAGCACCCATTGACCTTCAGTGAATGTTGAACGTTTATGGAGGTCAAAGACTGGATGTAACACAAGTGAGGCAGTGGGTGATATGTTTCAACAGTGTTGTCAGTGACAGTAGTCACCACTGCTGGTGTAGATACAAGCTCCTGTTCATCACTGCTGAAAATGCACAGTTAATGATGATGGTGATGTTGAAAAATAATGCTTTCTATCTGAGAGTTTGCTCTATCAAATAGTAGAGTTGTGCTCTTTGTATCTGTTGTAGTTTCTATAGAAATAAATAGAAGGCATTATTTTAGAACCACCTATGTATTTTAGGGGATTAGAGCAGCAGACTGTAAATGGCACTACATGTCGTCTTCATGTAGTTGAACATTAATGAAATAGATGCTGAGGAAGGAAGATTTCTATTTAGATGAAAAACCTCTAGTTTCTTCTTGCTAAATCAATTGGTACTATTAATAACACAGCTAAGGGACATTACATAAGAGTCCTTTTAAAAAATTACTTGTAATGGGAACTTTGTTTTCACTGAATGAGGTTGTTTTGTCAGCTAAGAAACACCTGCTTATACAAGCGATAAACACTGTCATTCCATCCTGTCCACCAAAAGACAGTCAAAAATCAACTTCACAAAAGACAATAAAAGAGGAACTAACTTACGTATTTCACCAAGCAAAGAGGAGCAAGAAAGCAGATACAGCTGAATCATAATTTATTTTCTGTACTGCTGTGGAGACAGTTCAGCTATTAGCATATTGTAATGCAGTGCTATAATGTCTGTCTGCAGTCAGCAAGCATGCTGCCTGCTCCCCATGAGGTACTACTGCCTTGAAGTGCAGTTTAAATAAAAGGCAGTATTGTCAAAACATTATAATAAGCTTGTTGGGTTAATCGGCATAAATTGAGTTTCCTTTAGTGCTTTTTAAGAGTTGGTCAATTAAATTGTAAGTTGAAGTTTTATTTAAGTAAGGGGTAGCAAACAACAATGGCTGGATCGAGTACACTGCAGAATCCACAAACACATCAAGGCAACATGATGCTCTCTTTCTGCTTTTAGCATACATATAAAATGCGATAATTTATAAGAAAAGCCTTATTATGGTTTGAAAGCCCAGGACAGAATTTAGCTTGCAAGAAATTAAGCAATTTCTTTCTCTGAAGTCTCTAATTTGGGGGTGACCAGAAGCTTTTTAGAAAGACTAAGAGTACAACAGACATATCCCAAAGAAGCTCCTAGGGGAGATTAACCGTCTCCTCCTTCACTCCTTGCAAATTTTAAATGTCAGTGGTAGTCTTTACTTTGATGGAAATTACAGCCACATTATTCAAGGCAAACTTCAAAGTATTACAAGCTTTTTAGAGATCCACTTATTAATTTTAGAGAGATTGAGTATCCTAAACCAACAAAATATGAACAAAGATACAGGAAGGGCTACCGTACATTTCTTCTATTTCCTCCTGGTCATCCTCATCATAATTACATCATCAAATTGACAATTGCAGATGTATTTCAAGAGTTAAGGCAAAGAAAAGCAGGAGTCAGCCCACCTACATTTCTTTTTTCGTTAGGAAGACAGACTATCCTTTACCAACGTGCTACCACTACTCCCCTGAAAAGTGGATGTCTTCATTTTCCAGTTTTTGTTTATCTGAATAGGAACGGTAAGGAGACAATATTGAAGGGAATGCTAAGAAATATGAGAATAGTACGAAAAGGCCGAAAACATGTTAGGATAAGCCTTGACTTCTCTTTTGGTTGCAATAATTAATTGAATAAATTAGAAAGATATAAAAAGAACCATATCTATTCTGTCAGGAAATTTTACTCAGCTTGTTACTAAGAAATTACTCTCATTTTTCTATTGTTGTTGTTCTGACTCAAATTAGATGGAAAGAACAGGTAAATTTTTATTTAATCCTACAACTTCTATATCTATAGAGGAACAGTCTACAGTTGCTTTTCAAATGCACTGCTGATGTCCTGGTTTCTCAGGAGGTAATTCATGCTTATACAATGTCCATAGTGCCCACAGAAATTCTTTTCCTCATATATTTAAATCTACAGCACTCACTAAAGTATTTTTCTACAGTCTTCCAGTTATCACTATTTAAAACCAAATCACTGTTGCTAATACTGTGGGAGTAATATAATAGAGGGGGATGTGGATATTTTCTCAGACAGTGCCACATCTACCAATTAATTTTCTTATATAACCCAGCCCATTAAGCTCTTAAGACAACAGGGGAAGTGGAATTTTCAAAACAGCGTACAAGGTGCTGAGCTCTTTTAAATCCCATAAACTGAAGATCTCAAAGAAGACATACATAGGAAGGACTGCGTTTTATCAGCACAGCTGAGCTCTATGTCCCAGATGGAATTCTTTTCCTCCTTTATTTTGTCTTCTCTGAGCTTCTTAAGGAAGTTTCTAAATCTTAATTCTTCCTATTTTTCCTTCAAAGTCCTCATTCAGGAAAAGATGATGCTTAGAAATACTTGTGGTTGCTATTCAGATTTGGAAGGGTGCTTTTCAACAAGCAAGAAAAGTAATTCAAGCCAATTTTAATAGCTGCTTTCTTTCTGTCTGCTTACAATACATTCATCAGTTACAGAGACATGAGTTACAAATATGTTGAGCATATAGTGGAATAGTTAGATGAAGAACACACTGGAGAAATAGGAGAATGAGTGCATACAGTCTCTTCTTAATCCTTTCTATTGCACCCAGGAGATCTATATGTGCTGCTATTCCATATACAGGCACAGGACTGGGTATGCAGACAAGCCTTCCTTCAAAGAGACTTAGAAGCTGTCAGAAGGGAAGGCAGACAGGCAAAATAGAAAATGTGATAATTATGTTTACTGTCTGAAATTCAGAAGAAGCATCTATTAGCAACGTAGTACATGGAGCAGTCAAGAAAGGAGAAAAAGATGTCAGCATTTTTGTGTTTCTGCTAAAAATGTGTCTGAGACTTTTCATTCTGCAACAGTTACAGAATAAGATCAATGCCTGTAATGTTTAGGATCCATATGGAGTAGCAGTCACTAGCAGATGACCAAATGCTTCTGACATAAACCTGTTTGCAGGTGCTACTGAACCTCTCAGAACTGGGTGACCCAGACACATCCTCAAGTGTTCAGCTGAATTAACAGCATAAGGATCTCTTCTAAAGAAGGGCTCTCCCAAATTGGTACTTCTTTTCTTAGTACATCTATCCTTATCACAATGCTTCATACTATGCAGCAGAGCAGCGCTGTGTCAGAATAACGCAGTGACATCACCCACAGGGACACAAATGCAGGCAGGACAAGAGAATGGTACAAAGTTGTGGGGGCCAGAGTTGTGATCCCTTGTGATTCTTAATATTCGAGGTATTTTAAAGAAACCCTCTGTTTTCACACCAACTGAACAGTCCTACAAAGAGCTGTGAAGTTGGTATGTTCCTGACAATGCCTCTGAAGAATAGTAATAACGTTATCTTGGATCCAGTTCAATTCCTGTAAGAAAAGTGATGACTTGGACTTGCCATATAAAACAATGTCACCATTTATAGCATCACTGAGATATGGGAGGATAAACATGATGACAGAAAAGAGCTAGTAAAATCAGAAGCATTTTAAAATGTTATGCTCTACAGCAGAACGGGCATTTTATGGCTTAGCTGTGATCTTAAAAGATGGTAGATTGTGTCCTTTGCACAGTAGTTTTAGATTTCACTGTGAAAGAACGTAAAAGAGAGACCTAGGAAGACCAACTGAAATTCTATCAAATCATTATAAGGTTCCACAATCCGCCATTGCAAAATCAGTAATTGTGCAAGAAAGAATCATAAAATAGTCAGACTGCACCTTTATAACATTTATAGCAGTTTGTGTCATTCATTTAGGAAACCTTTAATATATATGTGTAGAGAAACTATAAAACACTAATATTTCTTATTAAAATTATCTGCTACTGCTGGTCTATTATAACCTTTTCCTTCAGCTAATTTGCTTGCTTCTAAATACTACTAGAGACAAATGATCACAAACTCCACTCAAAAAGTGAAGTCTCCTTTATATCAGAGCATTGCAGTGAGCATCAGACATCAACTACTGTATTTTAGGCCACTCCATGTTTCAAAAAAAGGACAAACTTAACAATTAAATGCTGAAGAGGCATTTAACACAATAAATGTATCAGAAAGCAGCATTTGGACAGTGTAGATAAATTTAACTCTTGGGACACAGATGTTTCATTTATAAAAAAATAAGTTCTAGAAATGAAAATCTTATTAGAGGTCTGAGGTCTTAGCTTCTTTCCTCAGGGCACAGAAAGAAGCACACAAGTGATACTTCTAGAATTATGAATGAAAATTTATTTCACCTGAGTAAGTATTTCTGAATCTACCATCAGCTGATGGTAGAAATACCATCAGTTGATAAACAATTCAGTACTGAATGATTGCAGCTCGGAGAGAATCTGAGATCAGTGGGCATATCTAAACATTCCTTAGGTCTCCAGCAGTAGCCTGAAAAATACTAGGTAAGTGCCAGCTGACCTGCATTGGTTGTTTGGACTCTGGTATTTCTTCAGGAGTGATAAATACTTTCCATTTTGAAACAGAAAAATTCCATGAGACTTCCCATTAAGTTCTGCTCAACATTAGTAATAGAGGTGTATTTTTTATTTACACATCGATTTCCATCATATGTGTACATATGCTTGCATTTAGCAGGATAAGGGAGACCATACTTGAACTCTTAATCACAAACAATAATTTTTTGCACAAGTTCAGTCAATGTAGTCTAACTGCAGAACAAAATATAGCTCTATTAATGCAGTAAAGGTGAACAGGGTATCAGAGCCTCTGCCTTTTCAGTCTGCTTTCTTAAAAAATAATTTCCTTGATAATACTGAGTGGCAGTTATAATGTGGTACCACTTATTCATTGATTCAGGTGTGCCAGAGATTAAGCATGTATTCGAACAAGCCAGAGGCCACACAGTCAGAGCCTCAGGCTCCCAAAGTGAAAAAAAGCTGCAAGTTCTACAATGGGCATTTGTAGGGAAAATAGAGAGATAAAGTGGCCTGCTGTTATAGGATGTTCTAACCCTAACATTAATTTTATTTTTTGGAAATTTATAACAATCTTCTCACTGTGTCTGTGTCACTGAGTAGGTTTTGTTTAAAGCGTATTTGCATATCCAGGCAGTCAAGGAGGAGTCAATTTCTGGAGACATTATTTACCAATAGCTCCTTCTTCAGATACTTTAGACTCTTATTTCCTTTGGCCCCAAACAATTTGCTTTTGGCTAGCAAGTTAAAAGTCATTCTACTAAAAACAACTGATTTCTATGTATATTTCCAAATGATCTTCAAAACATCAAGCACTGTCATGGATGCCTGAAGACAGAATGGTATCTTCATAAAAATGCAAATTATTCCAATTATAATAGCAATCAGAGTCACAGAGAGCTGGGGATTTCTCAATTATAGCTCTTGTGTGGCACTTAACACTCCCACAGAGGCACAGCAGAGAAAAACACAACAATTTAAATAATATGGATGTTCATTCCCTTTATAATTCCTAATGGCATGAATATTATTTAAAGACATTGAAATGAGTATCCTTCATACTAAAAGACCGTAAGTTCATTTAAATACATTGTCGTATATTTTTCTGAAAAATGTTACAAGTCAGACACAGATGTTGAAAATTTTCAATGTGACAGCGAGGTCCCAACCTCAATTGCTCATTCAACAGCAGGAAAAATCACAATTTTTTCAAGACAAAAACATTAGGCAAGATACCACTCAATTTCTATTTTTTGAGCAAACAATCCAGAGTTGCTAATTAAAGCTAGTATTGATTACTAATAACGTTCTAGCTGAAAAATGATAGGTTCTAAAAATTTCTGGATGCTGTTTACACAGACCCTATTGCTCAGCGCTAAATTTGGTTCTATTTTTTGTTCTCTTATAGACTTAAGAAAATTTTTAATAGTGGAGTAGAATAAAGTTTATGTTAGCATGGTCTCCCCTGTCTCATACTTTGAGGTGCACAAATGGCAGTCATTCAGGTCAATACGCTGCCTGAAGTTACCTATGAACTCCAAAAGTTGAGCTATGACTACAGGCAGTGGACTTTTCAGAAGCACTGCATGTCTGAGAGAGATTTCTCTCTGTGTTTTGAAGATAAGTGCTTATATCCTAATACAGCCATGCTGGTTTGGCCACGTTGCAGAATTAATAATAGTGCTGCAGCAGCAGGAAATACTGACTACATATTTAAAAGATCAAAAATAGCAGTGATAGCTGCTTATATTTCTACTACATCATTCAGAGATTTTCTTTCCTAACTTGGGGATTGCAGCCTCCCCCAGGGATGCTTCACTGTGGTCTCTGTAGTTAAAGACCATCTACGCCATAAAGCCCCATAGGTTGCCATGAAGCAAAGCACTGCACATGGTGTCAGAGCAGACACATGTCAATTCTGAGCAGAGTAAGCATTTCCTGGAAAACAACCAGCAAAATACTGAAGCAACAGCTTTCCCTCTCCTCCCTACTTATGTTACTCTCCTATTTTAAGTGCCTGTAAGCTGCTATGAAATAGCAAGACGTAGCATCCTGACAGAGGTCTGGGTTGCTATTAGGTCAGATCAGCACTGATAGAGATAGGAATTCGGTGTTACTGGCACCTTGTTACAAGTAGCTGGTCTCGTGTTGAGTATTGCCCTCTCAGTTCAGTGACTGGTCTGGTGGGCTGTCTGCTTTGTACAGGAAGGCCACACTGTGTATATTTAGGTTTTGTGTTATAAACACTGCATTGCTTTTTTAAGGAAACAAAGAAGTTGATCTACTAGGAGGAAAATAACATTCCTACAAAGTATACTTATAGTTCAGCCTGCTGGAATAACAACTGATTGTTTTCAAAGTTGTGGTAAACAGTCAGATTATGATTTCAATGCAGCTTGCACACAGTTTAGGCTGTATGTTTTTTTAATTAAATTATGAAGACTGTGCTTCTCACAGTCTACCTATACCCCACATTTACAGGGCATCAATAAGAGCAAAAATCATGGCAGCAAAGGAGATTGGGAAAGGGAGGACGGTTGGTCCTATTATTAGAGCAAGGTTTATCTCTACCTTTCAGACACAACCTTTATATTTAAAAAGGTCTTGAATCTATTCTGGAAGACGTATTTGGAGATGGGGAAAGAGAAGAAATCCTGAAAACTTCCCAGAATATTTATTCCTTTTTATTATTATCATTATTATTTCTGTGGTGCATTTCAGAGTCTTGGCAGAAAGTAAAGGCATTTACATCATAATTAATGATATTTTATGGCTGCATCTTTCTCATACTTATTTGTCCCCTTGCTTTCAATTCTTGCACTCTTTTCTGCAGTTCCCTGCAATAAATACTTCTGTTGGCCCTCTGATCAGAATTCTTCCAATCCTTCAGAACTGCGGTCTTTCCTATTCAGAAAGATGTTTAACAGTGAGGGACTGAAAAAAGCAAGCCACACTGGTTTCTTTATATCCCCAGTAATGGTGGGGATATAACTCCCATATAACTTTTCTATTGCTTCTTTCTTCTACACGATGTTATGTTTTGTGTTGATCATTATGAATTATTGATCTCTTAGAGACAGGACAGTTAGCACTGGTAATATTTGTCTTTTTTTGTTTGTATTATTTTCTTCCTATTCTATTCTAACTTGTTCATTACATAACTAATATATATGGAAACTACGGAAAAAGTTACAGGGCAGAAGAACATTGAACTGGAAAAGGTAAGGTAAGGACATCTCCTCTTGAAACTGAAAAAACATCTAGGAAAATCAGCTGATAATTTCAAGTTTGTTTTGTTTTGTTTTTTAAACTATTTTCTAACAAACAGAATGGTATGGGATTTTATTTTTAATGAATATTTCCCCAATTCCACAATAAGTTTCCTTCTAAAAAGGAAACTCCACTCTTGTGGAAAGATGATTGAGGAGGAAGTACATAAAGATCTTGTGTGTGATAAAATGGAAAAAAATAACTTGCACCTACAACTAGACCCAACATTCACAGATATCTTGTACCTGGAAGGGAATTACACTAATCATAACATTTGCCTGATTTATAAGCATCTATGTGAATATATTTGAGGCTATACTTTAAAAATATAACAAAATAAAAACATTTTTCCTTTTCCTCCAGGAGAAATATCAGTAAAGTACATCCTGTTATAGCTGAATGAGCTTTATCTTTCTTTTCATTTGCAGTGCACAGCTTTAAAAATGAGTAAAGATACTGCATATTTTTTGGCAGCATTTGTCATACACAATTCTCAGATCAGTTCTCATACAGTTGGAAACATAAGCTCATTTCCAGAAGCCTGAAGTATCATTTTTTCTACAACATTTTCTTTTGCCAGCATGGCCATAAGCCTGATCTCTGTTCATCATTCCTTAGCCTGAAATCTTCATTAAAGCAAACAAACAAAAAAGGCAAAACCGAAAGAACATGGCAGTCTTTGAAAAGGTATAATAAGCTGAGTTCAGAAAATGTTGTAAGATACTCAATCCCCTGGCTGCAGTTTGAGACTCATATCCATTTTCCCCTCCCACAGGTATGTGTGCATCTTACCCCCTGGGGGCTGCATGCATGGAATGAGATTCACAATCTGCTTCCAAGAAATGCAGTCTGTTCAATACCACATACAGAAGGCACTAAAATCCTATCCAGATTTCCTCCCTATCTAGTGCTCATACTCCCTCTTTATGATGGCATACCTTTTCCTCCCTAACATCCATTTTACTTGATTAGCTATGAAATTTCTTCTATGAAGGCTGAATACTGCATCTGAGGCAGTAATTCACACTGTGCATACAGGATATCCGGACAGGCTGTGAAACCTAGGACATTTTGTTCATTGCATGTATTAGAACATATATCAGACATTTATGTACATGTGCCAAGCCTGTTCTGTCTATAACAAAAGAAAAATCCCTAGGGCTAAGGATGGAAGAAGATGTGAGGTATCAAACAATATTCAGAAACAGAAATGGAGTAGAACATGATAAAGAAGATCCTGATGGTGATCCTTTGGGTATAAAACACAGTCCCTGAGGATATAAGAAAAGGCATGTTTATGGATGAATATTTACTATATGGAATAACTTAAAACCTAGGCAAGCAAAAAAAAAAAAAAAAAAAGTCATATCTATGATCAGACCAATTTCTTGCACATGTAGTGGAGAAAAAAAATGAGAAAGACCCCTGAAACTAACATATCTAATCCATTTAAGTATTGCTAATTATAATGAAACAATATTTTAGTAGTAAGAGACTCTAATTACGGATGACATGCGCTTTCTTCCCCCTTTTCTGGGCACTACATCAACAAAGATCCTCTTCAAGGTTTGCACTGGATTTGCTTTACAGATCATGGTTTCTAATGGGAGACAAGTCCACAAATGTATCACAGACAAGTCTGCTGAAGAATATACCAAGGTCAACATTATGGACCCTGATAGCTCAACATCTATCTGGTGATGCAGAGGAAACCTTCACTGCAAGAAAGAGTGCTGCTGCTATGAGTGCTGTCTCTGTAAACTGAGATCCCCAACCACCATTAAAATCACCCATTTAAAGGTTTTTGATGTAACTGTAGTTTATGGGTCCAATGACCTTAGTTCAAAGCCTCTCAAATAATTGGAGAAATGATTATCAGCAAGCTGTAAATGGCCAAAAAACCCAATTCGGGAAAAAAAATTCGAACACCACAGAGATCCCTCTTAACCATAAAACTTCGTATATAGGGATGTCATTACTCAGTCACAAAGTTAGGAGTGCCGCAGCAATAAAACCCCGGTCATTCCCTTCACAGGTTGTTATGTTTTAAACCCTACTAACATTCACAGAAAGAGACTTATTTTTATTAGGAAAAAGTAGCCCTGAGAAGCAGTTGCAGCATTAAGTTTCAAGTACATTTTATAACATTAAGTAACTTGCATATTTTCAGCCACACACTACTGTGGTTTTGTCCTCAGGGTTGTTATCCTCAAATAATGGAACATTTCTTGCCTTAGAACCTGGGAATCCCTACATGACAAAAGTTTTACCCAGAGGAACTGAACATTTCAGTATCACATTTCTGCAATGTGCTTCCAAGCAGCTTAGAGGTTGGTTGAAACCTTTTGAAAGTCAATGTATTAAAAATGTTTACTGTACAAAATAAGCAAAAGTAAGCATGTCAAGTATTCAATACCAGTGGTTGTTTCTTAATTTCCTTTTTTTTTTTTTTTTTTTAGATTTTGAAGAAAAACACGAGGTCTACTTGCCTTTGCACTATGCTTTACGGAGGTTCAATTATCATATGTGTTCACTGCTTGATTACCTGTCTATCAGTGCAATATGTCATCATAATAGCTTGCTGTATAACATGGTAGTTAGCTTCAAGAATGACAAAGCATTTTCTTTCATGTTAAATTGCAGCCGTTTTGCTTTTTGAGTCATCAACCAGCTGGAATCTTCATATTATCCTCTTTATTTAAAATGAAGATAATAGATCACATATGTTAAAAAAAGCATCAGCATTTCCAGTGGTACCTGTTTATTTCAACAGTGCATTTTAGGAGGTACTTTGGGTGTGGAGCAGGAGGGAATTTGAAAACAAACAGAAAAAAATATATATACTGGATCTGATGAAAGTTAAACACTGTAAACTCAGAGATTAAAGTATACAAAATTGCTGGCTTCACAGCTACTAGGAATTCCACAGGGTTGCCCTGGTTCCCTGGAGGGAAGAAACCATGGCATATTCAAAGCATAAGGCAGCTATCCAAGTCATTTTGGATGGACAGAGTCAGGAAGCTCAAAGCCTCCAGAAATGTCCTAGGATTCTGCTGAGTCTGGTAAAGCTGATAATCTCTATTTACAATAGACTTTTACTAGCACAAGATCTTCCTTTGTTAAGGAAAACCTAATGAAATGTTATGATTGCATCCTAAGTATGGAGGAAAGAACTGTTCTGGCACAAGGACTGAGATACATATTGGTGAGTTGCAGAGGAGCAACTTAGTTGCCATATACTGAAAATTTCAGGCTATTAGTGATGAACATTACACTCTTGATGGGTGAAAAATCTGTTGACTCAAAGTGTTTATGAATAATCTGTGATAGAGTAACTATATCCTTCATTGCACTCCTTTAATCTTAAAAACTCCATTTCAATCAGTGCTGTGTTTATGCAGTTATCTTTTATAATAATGTTTACAGACTAGGATGACACATTAGATCATCCTGCCCTTCTTCCCATATCCAAATGTTCTGATGCAGTAGGCTTTGAGTATAACTATTTCATTGCAATGCTCCATGTTACTAAGACATTAAAATGCATTTGATAGCGTATATTTCAAAGACAGAGTTATTTTTGACATAATACATTTTAACACTTCTTGATATCGGAATTCATTTAGTGACAGGATGTAATAGCTACCTCAAAATTCTTTAAAACACATAAGACCCAAAGATATGGGGTATTTCTCTCTTGATGGAGAGAAATACATACATTTAAAGCATCTTACCTATGCCTAAACAAAGACATTAAGTGAAATATAAACGTTTTGTTCGGTAGAAACTCCATCTATATCCATCAACTACTGTGGGGATGGCCCCAAACCAAGCTGTATCAGCTGACTACCAGCATGTGCACGCTGATTGGCCAGTACTAATAGGCGTGAGGTCACCCTATCCATAGCAATCTAATTGATGTTCCTCAAGTCTTATGCAAATAATTGCCCTTAAGATTTTACTCCATCACAGATACTGTTTAATCTAATCAATAAATGCAGGAGTAACTACAGGAAAAGAAGAAAATGGAAAATGGATACTAAGATTTCTGTCTCACCTCTCTGCACCTCACAGTCTTGAATGAGAGACAGATTAAGTAGATAAATATACTTCTAACAGAATACAGAGTTGTGTATAAAACCTTTATTCCAACAGGCTTTGAATCAGACTCTTATATATGATGTAATATGCATTATTCCGGAGTCATTTCGGCAAAGATATACCCAGTTTTACACAATACTCCTTCCTTAAAAAAAAATAGCACTTCACCTGCATTTTACCACCGTTTGAGAAAAATGCAAACTGAGAAACTAGACAACTCTATATTTATTAATAATGCTACAGGACTATTTATATCTAACCTAAGTGCTACATTTCTATAGCAATTTGATTGCATTCAACTTACTGTGTTTAATATATTTTTCTGAGTTTGTAATGTAGATACAAATAGCTGCTTTGGAGTATCAAATGATACAATATAAAATTAAATATGTTCTTTAGCTCAGTAGGAACTAGTAGGAGAGGTACCCTGTAAAAGACTGCACAGGAGATAGGTCTAATCATCATTATTTCCAGAATATATTTCATTAAATTTTGCTTGACAGAGCGAGCAGTTTGCTACAGATTATGTTATGATCATTTATGTGTCTGTGGTCCAACAAAACTTAGAAATTAAACACTTCATTAAGTTACAGGGCAAGATTCTCTCAGGATCAAATACTGTGGGTACATTACTTTGAATCCATTTAGGTCAATTAGGTGTCCAAGTCCTTGGCACCTAACTTCAGATTAAGGACTTAAAATGCCACTATTCGAACACCTTCAGATACTAAGCTAATTCCAAGTACTCCAGCAAACCCTGAAAACTTTGAGTGTCACTACTGGATGTCTTTAAAATTAGCAATAAATCAGAATTCATAAAAACAAATTTCACAGATCTAATTTTTTTTCATCTAAAGGCCACCTCATCATTTCTTTTCTCTAAGACGTACCTGTTTACCTGGCACTCAGATCCTGCTGGACTCTAGACTTGCTTTTCAGAAGAAGTCATGACCCTCACAACTCTTTCAATTTGACCGGTTTTTGAAAAGGATATTTCAGTGGTGAAACTGAGACTTTTTCCCAAACGGTATCAAAACTAGGTCTTTAGACTACTGTGAGATGAGAACTTAGCATGAGCTGCCTAAAGAGTCACTATGTAGTAAACTGCTGAAAGAGTAAGTCAAATATTCACTTGAGATTATTAGGATTATGACACCATGAAAGGGCAACATCTCCAAGAATATTATGAAACCTTTTGTACCATGATAAGAGTTTTCTTCTTGTGAGTCGGAATGGTGATCGGAGTATTTCAACACAGTTTAACAGATCATTACATATGATCAGGAGGCTGTAGCCAAAACCACCATAAAAGGTAGTTTTACAGGGTTTAATCCTATTTATTAATAAATTTAACTTGTGCCTATTTGTGCCAACTCTACCACATAGTAGTACATAAGTCTGGAACTAGATCTAGCTGAGTAGTAATTTTAATTTAAAATTGACATTTCAAGAAGCCATCACACTATGACATAGGATAAAAACAGAACCTTATGAAGATATCTGTACAAAGTCAAGAGACAGAATATTCCATTTAGTCAATGGGTTGGAGTAACAATGTCTGAAAGGCAAGAATGATACGGCAATGATGTAAATTCAGGTATCCCATAGGTTGTGGGCAACTCTAAGATCATGACCCCAGTCAGCTCTCTCAAAGTCCCACCCTGAATATCAAAATCCTTTCCAAGATGAACAGGGCATCTGCAAATTTTTTTGAGGATACCGTATTTAAGAGAAAGGTCATGAGGAGTATGGGTCCAAATTAAAGAGCAATTCAAAGCAATCCAGTTGTGTTTGCAAAGGGAACGAGTCAAGAATAGCTTCTGAGAATATTCTTTTTCCATATCTAATATGCTTTTACCCAAGGCCTAGTGAAAAAAAAAATGGATATTTATAAAAAGAAAACTAGCTGTCAAAAATTGCTGCCAACTCCAGCTGAGAGAACTCTCTGGGATACACAGACATTTGTTCTGAGAAAATCATACAAAACATCACAAGGGCTGCATATTTTGTGATGTGTGATAAGACCCTTTACAACTCACTTTGCAAGTTGAAGCAATTTCTTTTTGTTATTAGATAATGTAAAAGTTTGTGACACTGACTGAATTGTTTGTCATGAGAAAGGAGTGAAACAATTTCTATACGTGTAGCCAAGCTGACACTCTGAACGTGCAGGATAGTTGCCAAGACAAAGCTCCACACCTTCACGATGAAGATTTTGACCCTTCATGACATGGGCTTTTTGAGTGTCTCTCTAATGACAGAGCAGTCAAAAAAGGACTTCCTGAAAGATTCTGTATTTCACCCCTTCTGTATTTTATGACTGTCAATCCCAACTCTGACCTCAGATATAGCTGCAAAGCTATCCACAGCAGGTACTGAACTAAAGGCTACTGAACCAATGCCACAGTTGCAGCTGGTACTTGGCATGCATTAAATGACAGATGGCCTTGATTACAAGCAACTACACAGAGCACTTTGAAAGAGAGACATATGCTAGTTTACTGTGCTTTGAATCTTGTTAAACACAAAAGACTCTGGGGTTCAGGCATCCTACCCAGAACATGCATTTAAATCAAACCCTTTACAAGTAAGGATTGTGAAAACTCAAAAGACCCTGTAGGTCAAAAATAAAATTGCATCCCAGATCAAAGCAATGCAGCAAGCCAAACATCTGAGATTATAAAATGAAAAGGATTAAACCAGATACCTTTTTTTTTTTTTTGTTTTTCCCATACAGCAGAAGACTTTGAAAGAAAATGTAATAGCAGATGGTGGTAGACAAATTAGTTTCATTTAATTTTTAGCCTACCACCAAAGCACATTAGCCATTTCATTTATTGACCAACTACATTCCCCAATGCTACATTTCCCAGAAAGTCCTCACATATCCTTTCGACATTTAAACAAACTCTTGGGAAAAGAACACTGCTTCAAAACAGGGAGCCCTCTGATTTTATTCCATCAAAAAGCACTCTTAGGCAGAGGACCTGAAGTATTCTTCAGGCATAGGGCATAGAGGACTGGTGTTATGGAAACTCCAACAGGAAAAACACCAAAGACCACTGCCTACTTGCTTTCTGCATTCAAAAATTATTTTACAGTCTGACCATATGACATATATTTATGTAGTTAACAATTAGAATGTTACTGAAAAAAAGAATTTTAGGCTGATGTTCACAACTTCCAGAGCAGTGCTCTGAGCTTCAGACAGATCAACAAGTAAATTCAGAGTGGGCAACAACGGTCTGTACAATTTAAAATCAGTCACCAACCCATAGAGGAATTAATGTAGGTGTGGAAGTGTAAAAGGATTTTTTGATGTTTATTTGCAGTGACCTATAAAACTGCTGGCACGTGGGAATCCTTACTGAAGTACAATAGTAACATACCTCAACAGGAATATTCTACTATATATTAAATATGTGAGAGATGATTGTTGATACAATGTCATCATTCTAGAAAAGTATTCAAATAGAAGATGATGAAGTAAGCGGCTTAGTTAGTCATTACAGTGTGAGAACAGACTCCCAAACAGTGAGCTTTCAATCATTTGCATGAGTAACTTAACTTTTAAGAACAGTCACGAGGAAAACAGTGAAACCACTGTGCATATTCCTACCCATGAGGTATGCAAGCGTTTCCAGGCCCAAAGCTATGCTTATTATAGTGCTAAAGTGAAATATAGGTCACAAGAAGAGGAAGCATTTCTGTCAGCACTGGCATTATGGGGACTCCCCTCGCACACTGAATGATTATATTACATATGGGATATGGTCTCTTCTCCCAGGAAAATGCCAGACTTAACTCTACTGAAAATGAAGAATCTAGAAAATATTTTGAACAGCTCAGAGAAGATCCTTTTCCTTTCTGTTTAATTATTCAAGCTGAAGGAATGCTAAAACCTTTCTCTGTCTCCCTCTGATCCTTCCCAAGAGGGAGACAGGTAGGAAATGTCACTCTGTCTTTTTTTGACAATGAATACCTGAAGTCTCTTTATTTCCCTACAGTATTTTTTTCTGTTTCTGTTAGTTATATGCAAGTTGTTAAGTTTACCAAGATGATTAGTGCAAAACACTTTCCTTCCTATCCACGTGGTCCTTAACCCAATGATTCAAGCTGAAAATGAAGTATTTATTATGTAATTGTCAGCAGCCTTGATGTGGTGCGATACTGCTAGCAGACAGTGTTGCTATACTCTACAACAATTACTTATGCTATGCTCTAAGTAGGTTGTTACAGTCCAGAGTGGGATAAAATTCAAAGAGGAAAACTTTAAAACACAACAAGCAGAGATACCCTTGGACAACACACTTCCAACAGTCATCTTTCTTTAGTTTGTCTGCATTTGGCAAAAATGTCTGCTCTACAATTACTTCTTGAACTTTCTCCTTTTCTACCTGCTGACATTTCCTGGAGAATATCTTCAGATGTCTCTAATTAGCAGACTGCAATTTGTTGCTATAAAAACATGCTCTGTATTAGCACTCTGCTCTTTCCCAGTAGATTTTGTCTCAGCCGGAACTGGCATAGCTGTGTTGCTCTGTTTCTACATGCAGCTGTGAAAATCTAGCCCACTGTAATTTATTTTATTGTACAGTTTTTCGTCTTCCTAGAAGCAATGCTCTACTTGCTCTACTATGTCAGCATGACATAGACTACCAGAGTACAAAATTCTGGGTACACAGCCCAACTCCTTTCCTTTTCAGAGGTCAGACAGATTATAGTCCTTATAGGGTTGACAGCTTTACCTAATGCTATAGATACTCATGCCTTTAAATGCAGCGGTCTCAGGCTCAATAAATTCTTTGAAGGTTTTCAGAGTTACTCTAGTCCAAAGCTTCCCTTGCAGATGCCCCACTTGGAAAAATTCTTCTGCAAAGTTTACTTGCAGATTCTCCCACTAGGACTGCATTCCAGAGTGTCCTTTTGAGGTGCAGAAATGCCACCAAAAGGCTTCACAAACATTATAGAATTAAATCACTCTGTTCAGAGATTCCACTGGTATCATGTCTTACTGTTTTCACTCTGATTACTCTGCCCAGAAGGTGCAGATAGCATCCCCATGGTCAGCAGATCTGCCTTTGATGATACAGGAGCCTCTGTTGGATATATTTCAACACACAAAATGGTGCCTCTCCAGGGAAACATAAGAAATTTAATCTAGTCTTCTTCCTTTAGCATGAAATCATGATTTTCTTTTCAGGAAGACTAAGCAGTATGGCATCCGTTGAAAATCTTTTATGCATGATGCTTGACAACCTAATGTGTTGTACTTATAGCTTACTTGATATGGCAATTTCATTGCAGCCTTTGCTACAAATTGACATGATCAGGATCACACTGGGAAAAACTATAAGACAACTGTGAAAGGGTACATTTTTCTGCTAGACTTCACTTGAATTTACCTTTATACTTTCAGACTCATAGTTAATCAGTGAAAACGAAAGGTTTATGAATCATCTTGGAAACATTTTCATGAAAAATAAAATAAGGAGACAGAATTGCACCAGGTATTGAACTAAGTTGCCAAAGCAACAAAACCAAGTGGACAAAAGAAATGATCACTTACAGTAAAATTGGCAAATGGCAAGTTCTTTTCTCACTTCAGTATTTTGGTTGATACAGGCTGTTGTTTGACGTCCTCAAATGTGAATGTTTCATTTTCTGCACGTTAATTTGTAAATTTATCATTAAATCTTTGCTACACTATGCTAAACAATTTCTTTTTATTTGAGTTTGTCTCATCTAAAAGTCTACAAAAATCTGTACTAAAACAATTACAACTGAAAATTTAAATACCATCACGAATAGCCACAGCTAAAGATGCTTAAGTACTGACCATTCTACCTGACAAGGCAGGTAGAACAATGCAGATCAGTTCAGCTATAAACACTGGTGGTCTACTGAGTCTATGGATACTAGATTGCTTTGTATAACATGAAGGGAAACATCACTCAGTTGAGAAAAGGGTAAATGCTTAAGAACCATGCTAAATGTATTGAACAAATTTTGATTGTTCTCCCTGCTTTAAAGACTTCTGCAGTTATTTTGCTGTGAAATAGGGTCACCAGGTGTGATCAAGATGCTAGGAAATTATCATGGTGCTTTCTGCCAGCTCATAATAAGCCACCAAATTAAATATGAAATTTAAATGAAAAGGTCACAACTCCCAACTTCTTTTCATATAAGAAATGAAAACAAGCTATCTAATGAATGTAACCTCTAACATGACATCAGACAAAAGGAGGAGAGTCAAATGGAGAGTGATTTAATTTTAGCGCTTAGTAGGGATCTATCATCAGTGACAACCTTCAAGAGATAAGAGAAACAGCTACTCGTGTATTAATTTCAGCCCTAGCTCATTTATTTTACCAGCGCTACTTTGCCACTTCCATTCTTTAAATCTCCTTATGCCCTTCCTTTTGTTTTCCTGTATGACCCAAGAAAATTCAGTGCTCTCTTCCAACAGAAAATACAACATGATGTCAAGATCATCACAATAACTGACAAGAAATTAGATATATTTCTATGTATAGGTATGGGCAGATGGAGGGCTGCAAAGATGATTAGGGGTCTGAAGCAACTCCCTTATGAGGAAAGACTGAGGAATCTAGGGCTGTTCATGCTGAAGTTTAAGGAGATGTTATTTTTATTCCATGTTGATAAAGTACTGTCAAGTGGGGTTTGAGTCCAGCTTGATTTCTTGCTCAAAAGCAATATGGGTCCCCAGATAGAATAATACCCACATACATAAATATTGCAATGTAACTGATAGCCTGTTTGTGAATATTTTCATATGTGGATATAATTTATAATTAACAAAGTATATGAAGATGTTTCTTGCTTTTGAAGATCAAAGTCCCATGAATACAAGAAGAAAAAGTAACATTAGAAGAGGAAAAAAAAATACAGAAAAGAAAAAAAAAGAAAAAAAAGAGCAAAGATGAGAAATACTTTGGGATATAATCAATATGCAGTTTTTCCCGACCTTCAGTTTACAAGAGGAATTCAGAAAGTGAGGTGACTTTCTGTGGAGATAGATCAAATACCCTGGAGATACACAGGTCAAGAGGAAAAGGTTATAGACTACTTCCTTATAAATAACTAATTCAGCAAATGACCAAGAATAGGGTTGCAGTGGATAAATGAGGCCATTATTTAACTTGCTAGTATGGGACATATGTTGATTAAAACATACTTCAATGCAGCTTGTCTTTTGAAGCAGTTTGTGAGCCATTGAGGTCTTACATATTCAAAAAATTCTGCATACACTGTCAAGGAGTTGTGCATGTTTCACAGCAGAATGTAGCTCCTGGCTTTCTGACAACAGTAACAGCAAGAATAAGGCACTGTTGAGGATACGGTGATCAGGCTGTCCACTGACCAAATCAGAACACTGTTCATTCCTTAATCAAAAATGTTGTGATAAACAAACAAAGAAGCAAACAAATAAACAAGCAGAAACAAAATACCTCTCAAATCATCCTGGGCCTTTAAACAGCTTAGTGTGTGCAGTAGCTGTCCTTCTTTTGCCTTTACTTTCTTCTTATTTATCTATCTGAGGAAAGCTTGCCATAAAGATTAAGTACAGAGGAAGCAACATGCATTTTTAAACTGATCAATGTCAATGTTATTTCTCTCAGACACAATACAGCAGGATATTAATCACAGAGATTAGGGTAAACCTACTTTATGGAGGGAATATGGATATGAATTAAAAATATCTCCTTCTGTTTATCTCTACTAAAGTTCTGTAAAGCTTTGGACATTTCTGGAATTTGAATCATTGACAGAAATGATCATGGATATACATATATACCTATATAGATACATAAACACACTGATGCAATGGATTTACAAGTTTTTCCTTACCTTAGTTGCATTTAAAATATAAAAACTACTGCATTTTACATAAGTTAATAACATTAAATCAAAATTGCTAATACAGAATAAATGGATCTAATCCTAGAACTAGTAACTATTTCTTCAGTTCAACAAATAACATTATTCCTTGATCCTGGAATTCTCATCCGGCTTTCTCATCAAATCAACTCCAACTTCAGTATCTCAAATTTTACAAAGCTGCTAGGTACTACTATGTCCTTTTCAATTACTGATGCTGGGTGAATCAGGCTCACTAAAAGTCCATGAAGCAAGTAAGCAGTTTGAATATGAATTTCCAGAATATCCAAGCAGTGTTTACTTATAACTCATCTGCTATTTCACAAACACCACAGAGAATGTATGCAGCAAATTAAAGAAAGCAATAGATAGGAATGTGTCCTTTTCTTACCCAAAATGATCGTTTTAATAGATAGGCTGATATAAAGAAAAATTAGCCTGATCATACAGTAGATGGGGACATTTATTGGTCAGAAGAGACAGGCAGAGGAGAACATACCCTCTCTGATAAATGAGAAGGGAGAACTGACTTCAACAGACATGGATAAGGCTGAGGTACTCAATGAGTTCTTTGCCTCAGCCTTCACTGGCAGTCAGGCTTCCTATGTCTCTCATGTTCCTCAACATCTAGGTGGGAGTTGGGGCAGCAAAGCAAGTCAGAGATCACCTCAAGAGACTGAATGTGTACAGGTCTATAGGACTGGACAATACACATCCCAGAGTTCTGAAGGAAAAGGCTGATGTGGCTGCCAAGCCGCTCTCCATCATATTTGAAAAGCTGTGGCTCTCAGATGAAGTTCCCAGTGTCTGGAAAGGGGAGGAAACATCACTCCCATTTTTAAGAAAGGGAGAAAGAAAGACTTGGGGAACTACAGGACAATAAGCCTCATGTCTGTGCCTAGGAAGATCATGGAGCAGATACTTCTAGTAGCTATGTTTAAAGGGCGTGCAAGATGAAGAGGTGATCTGAGACAGTCAGCATGGCTTCACCAAGGGCAGATCATGCCTGACCAAATCTAGTAGCCTTCTACAACGGAGTGATGGCATCAGTGGACAAAGGAAGGGCAACTGCTGTTGTCTTGAGTTTTGCAAGTCCTTTGACATGATCTCACACCACATCCTTACCTCTAATTTGGAGTTTGAATATGGGTTTGAAGGCTGGAATAGTTGGTGGGTAAATTGATTGGATGGTCGCAGCCAGCGGATCGGGGTCAGTGGCTTTATGTCCCTATGGAGGCCAGTCACAAGAGGGGATCAGTGCTTTTTGACATCTTTGATAAAGATGACTTAGACAGTGGGACTGAGCACACTCTCAGAAATTTTGCAAACACCCAGATGAGTGGTGCAGTTGATTACGACAGAAGGAAAGGATACCACTCAGATGGACTTGGACAAGCTTGAGAAGTGAGCATACATGAACCTAATGAGGGTTAACAAGGCCAAGAGCAAGGTGTTTCACCAAGGTCAGGGAAATCCCAGATATGCATACAGACTGGTAGAAGAACTCCTTGACAGCAACCCTGCCAAGAAAGACCTGGTAGATGAAAGAAATAACATGAGCCAGCAGTGCACACTTGCAGCCCAGAAGGCCAACAGTATCCTGGGCTGCATCAACAGAGAGGTGACACCAAAGCAAGGGGAGTGCCTGTCCATCTCTACTCTGCCCTCATGAGCGTCCATCCCAAGTACTCTGTTCAGGCCTGGAAAAATTGCTAACTGTTCAAAAATTTGTCAGGGCCGTACTCACAAAATGAGCAGATTTACTTTAATTGGACATTCTATTAGCCTTATTTTTAAACCTTTTGAAGTAGTCTGTGCATGCTTAGAACTTCTCTTTGCTATAAAAATCTATAGAGTTTTAGTTTTGTTTTAATGAAAATTTAGATCCTTTCAAGTAAGAAGACCCTGAGAACAGAGTTATTAGAAAAGCCATCCAACATGATGCACAGTCTTGAGGGAGATATATGAATATAGCAACAATTGAACAGATATGTTTTTCCTGTACTATATGAGTAAGAGGGCAGGTGAAAAATCCTAGAGACAACTTATAAAAAGTCGCAGTACTTCACATCCCTTTTATGTTTACTATGAATATAAGCAATTCCAACAGTTTTCCTAATTGACACTGAGCTTAATATGACTTCGTGGATAAAATACCCACATTTAGCAGAATGATCTGACAGATCTATAATTTTAACGCATAGTTGAAGTCAAACAATTTCATAAATAGAACTAGCACATTTTAATCTTAAATATGAGTACCTGTCATCCCAATGCACCTTACCACCTTTTGGAATCACTGTAGTTTGATTTTACTACATGACTGTAAATATGTTGCATCTATCTACTACTTACAGCCTTTTTGGCAGACAGGACACTGAGAGACAAGGGTCTTTATTCTGACACCTTCTAAGCTCAAAACAAGCTCTCAGAGAACAAACTACATATTTTCTCATTTCTCATCCAATCTCCAGTTGGTAAAACAAGAAACTTGCTCAGGTTGAGCTTTGTGCTCAGACATGGTGCATGGGAGTATTTACCCCATGTAGCTCTAAGCACCAGGAATACAGACTGGAAGGACAGAAGCGTTGGTCCTTTGGGTGCTGAACCAGCTCTACCTGGAGGCCAACTCTGCACTGGACTCTCTGGGAAGAGCTAATCTTGTCTCCACATTTCAAAATTACAGTATGTGTCAGCCACTAAAGCAAGCAGATTTGCATTCTAACTGTAAAAACAAAACAACGTGGGGTGGCAGACCCCACAGGAGGCTTTTTCTCCCTCTGTCCTACTCAAGGTACTGTTTGCAACATGTTCCAGGAAAATTATCATCTGTATAATGGAACAGGACTGGTTGTTCTGTTCTTGGTGTAAAAATTGAAAGTTTCAAGACAACAGAATCAGAGCATCACCATTTCGAAACTAGACAGAGATTTCTGTATTGAAACAGTTAATTGAATGAAATTGCCTTTTTGTTCATGTGCAGTGGGATTCTATTCCAGTGAATACCTTCATTCCGTGGCTGCAATATCAAAGAATTAAGGGATTCAATACTGTGACTTGGCTAGCACTAAGGTGCCCTTCTTTTCTTATTCTTGTTTATGATGACCCTGCTCACTTACAGGTTGTTCAAGCTCCTCCCTCTGCAGTACTATCATAAGAGCATATTCCAGGTGATACATTTTCATAGTCTCACTTTACCTTGAAGTTATTATCCTGGGGAAAAACAAAACCAAACCCTAGAACTGGCGTGAGATTTGCACAAACACTTAATAATTTTACAATTATTTTTCTACCCTGTCTTATGTTCAATTTAAGTAAAGCTAACAAGAAAAGATTTTCTTATTCACACAGCTGGTAGAAAAAAAATAAATTACAACTGGAGGCTATGTAATTACTGCTTAAGATATAATGTCATAGTACTTGTCTAGGCAGACACCATGAACTTTCTCTTGGACTAGCTTCTATGTTTTAACTTATGTACAGACAGTGTAATTGACTGCCTAAGTGGGTTTAGTGCAAGACGATCTCTGTTTAAAAATAAAAATAAAAATAAAAAAAGAGGAGATATGTAATTTATTTCATTTTCTGTTAATGAGCTTTACACAACAAATATTTGCAGCTGCAAAAAGAATATTTGCAATCCCTTTTCTTAAATAAAGAACTAAAAAACAAACCCATCTGCGGCTTTCCCAGATTGTAAATTTTTTTTTTCAGCGAAGACTATTACCAGTCATAAGTATTCAGAACAAGATGCTATGTACAAAGAGAATAAGACTGTAGATTAAACATAAATCACTTCCTTCTAGAAGCCACAGAATACATTCCAACAAATCTGAGGAAAAAAGCCTGTTATGAAAAACATCACTGGGGTCCCAATCCAGCACAACGCTAAAGCTATAACTGTCTTTTCTGTTTCATCTCCTCTCCAAATGGGAACGGTCACACACTTAGTGAGAAGTATAGGTGCAAATGATTTACTGAATCCAAGGCTTATAAGAGCAGCTATCAGTAAGAAATAACCAGATGGAAGAACAGAAGTTTTCATTATATGAGAAAAAAATAGGTAACATCCAATTATTACAGAAATAAATAACCTATTATTATATCCGTTATGAAATAATTTGAGAGTGAGAATAGTCTGTTCTGTAACGACCAGAAGCAAGCACTTACATTCCTGCAAAACAAACCATCTAAAATATTCTACTTCTTTCCTTTGTCTTCCTTACAGACATTCTCAGCCCTGTTTTGAATGTCACAATACCATTCTTATACTTTGCTCACTCTACACCATTTCTTTAAATCCCTTGATTTTCTATCTCCCTTCTTGAACTTGAGATCCTTAGCACATTGCATGGTCTGACTTGGATTCTGAAAAACATCTTTTAAATCTAATAACAAGGCTTTCAGAGCTACTCTTGGTAGCAATAAAACAGGATAAACCCTGGATTACAACCTTCCATTTATGTACAGATTGTCTTTTATAATACCCCAGAACAATGTGTGAGCCCCGTTCCTCTTGGATAATTGATAGTTTTTTCCACTGATATTGACCCCAAAGGAAATCTCACCTGAGTAAAGATAACATTAAAAATTTTTTGTTTTGATCAATTTTGATTCAATTTAGACATCTATGATGGAAGAGAACAATACTGTATGAATATTTAGTATTTCTTACTGAAAACTGGGGGCTTAGGTAAGATGGCAGATTTTTAAAATAATGTTTAACTTAGACAACATTTAGCAAGTTGCTATAGAAGTTTTCATTATTATCTCATGGAAATATTTATCTTCGCTCATTTAATGCTTAAAAGTCTTCAAAGTCTCTTACCAGAACATGGCTTGATCACATTTACACAGGCAAATTGCATTGGAAAGGTTAAGGCTCATATAAGATGTGGATCTTTAGCATGTTCTGTATTTCTGCCCACTCTGCTTGGTGAAACTGCAAACCCTCATTTTTCACTGTGGCATTGAACTGACTTCACAACATGTGCTAATTCCTTTATGCAGTGAGTTTGTGCCTATCCCGAAGAACAGCCATAAAATACCCAGACGGTGTCTGTCAGGCTTAACCTTAATGCAGACTGCAGGATTGCTACCTTCTTCATTGTTATTAATCACCAGCACCAGAGCTATACAAGATGTCCAGGTTCATTACAAACATGTTACCTTTCAGTATTATTCACTCACTCTGAACAATTTCACTCTTGCATCATCTACTCTAACAGTACCTGGGCTGTTTAAGAAAATCCGAACAGAGGTCAGAATATCCCCTGTTGGAAGGGGCCCATAAGGACCATCAGCCTGACTGCAATGTTTGTTTGGACTTCAGAGTACTAATGGAGATGGAGGCCATGGCACAACACCACTAAACTGAAAGCTTTTGCACAGTCCTCAAACTGGTAAGATCTAAATGTTAAAAACAAATGGAGAATAGGATATTGCATAACTGAACAGGTATCTATGATGGCAGCATTTTTCCCTCCTGTTTTCTCTGTACCTTGAGGCACGAGTTACATATTTAAAAGTTTTCAAAGACTTCAAAGATAATTAATTCTTTTAAATATATGCCCTGTGATAATTACAAGTGTAGAGAGAACAACAATGCACTAGTCTCTCCAAGTTAAACATTAACTGTTTTTATTTTTGTAAAAATAGAATTAAACAGGCGTCCCTGAATCAAACACTGTATCTCAGAGAAGAGATCAAAGTATAACACCATAACATATTTTAAGATGTGCAAATACCTCCCCTGAATTGGTATAAATATGTATTGAGTAGAGATAAGCAAACATTCATACATCCATCCTTAAAAGTTCTGAACACAGAATTTCAAGTTTCAAACTTCGAACTAATACTTGTCATCTTCATGGAAAGAAGACAAGTCTCTAAGAAGGACTTACAGTAAGATGTGGCTGCCTCAGTTTCCTTTCTTCTACTCCAGAGATCCCACCTTCCATTCCCATTGCCAAGGAATCTAGCAAGAAAAATGTTTTGATGCCATATCACCTGCATCTTCCTCAGCCACCCCTGTATTTGCCAGGAAAGATGCATCTGACCTTCCTCAAAGGCAGAGGTCACTCCCTGCAGCTGCTTCCTAGGCACATGGTGAGAGTTACCCCAGATCACCATCTGCTGCCCTCCAGTCCTGAGCAATAAAGTTCCCTTACTGGTCTCAGATGATTGTGCTTTCTATAGAAAGCATTCTAGCACCTGTGACATGCAGCTGTGCTAGCATGAAGTAAAAGGCAGGAGCAAAGGTCAGCTCACAAATCTCTGCTAACAATATCACTTATACAATAAAATAGAATATGAAACTTAAAGAAAAAATGCTGAATGGTTTAATCAGTAGTTTCCTGCTACTCCAGGCAGAGCAGCCCCAGAGGTCAGTACAGTCCTATTCCAGACTGTTTAAGAATCCAAACAGCATATTGAAATCAGACAGGTTACCCCTTCTTGATTACTTTTCCTAGCAAGGATCTCTGGTGTGAGCAAAGATCATAAAAAGGAAATCTCACCAGAAAGTGTCTGAACTTTTAAGCAACACTTTACATATTCATGTTGGAAACCTGACTTTTCATAAAAGGGTATATAAATCACAGCCAGATCAAGCCAGCTGTAACTCACACTAGAATAATTTGTGTATTTTATGCTTAAATATTAGAGATTTTTTTAGATACCACTGAAGGAAATACTGGCACATGTCTGGGAAAATACAAGGACCCATTTACAAACAACATATTATCCCTATAACTCTATTTAACATTAATAAGAAAGTTTTATTTCAACATATTACATGGGAAATTATCCACATAGCCCTTATTCAGACTAATGAGCATTACAATGATAAATCTTCAGGCATGCATAAAAACACACGTACCATTAGCTAAAATCTGCAAGAGTAAAGGAAAGGCAAGTTAAATTTTAAATACTATAGTTAATCTCCTTAATTGTGAGTAAAGCTGTTTGCTACCTCGTATAATTAAAGAAGAAAGAATTAGAAAATAGACCAATAAATATTTCAGAGCTATTGTGACTTTCGCTTCCTACTAGGATTTATGAGCTAATTCCAGCACTGCAATAAATCACGATACTCATAACTTCTCTGTTGTCCAAAATGCTATCTCGGCCTGTCTCTCTAGTGCCTGATGCCCTGGCAAAAGATGAAGCTCTTCATGCAATCGCTTCCTGTAGCAGTGGCTGAAATTCAAACTCAAATGTTCAGATTGGAAAAGTGCAGTTTTCTGGAAGGGAAAATTTCATGGAAAAGTTGTTCTGTTTGTCTTTGCTTTCAGTGTCTTTGATGAACACTTTACTTAAGGCTGCTGCTGAAATGCTTTATCAGTCTCTTGGCTTATTATTTCTAAGACTAATACTTTAACATTTAGGAGCAGCTCCAAAACAGTTACAGGTCCCTCAAACACCTTACACCCCTTTTGATTTTCCTGTGCTACCCATTTACTTCTATTCCTCTATTGCTCGCTACCATAAATGTTAAGTTGATACATCTCTGTGTCAGTCTCTTTACTGTTTGCATAGCATCGAGTCCATTAGCAGTGGCTGGGAGCAGACACAGTAGTAGATTAAGGAAGGAAATAAAAGGATCTATCTCGATGTTCTACTTCTTTACTTTGCTAGATGCAGTTATTTCAAATGAACAAGATTTCACGGTCCATACCATGAATTCATAAGCCAAAGTGTGAATGAAAAGAGGGGATACATCAGTTCCAAGGCATGCATCATAACTACTATTTCGAAGTCTAAAAATGACATTTATTCTTCTGATGAACTGAGGAAAAAAAAACACAATGTCAATCTAAGCTGCTGAATAGCAGGGCTGTGCTCTCAAACTTAATCCAATATTCTTCCACAGTAGTACAGAGAACTCTTCAATGCAGGCTCCTAAAATAAATGTTTGTAATTCAAAGAAACTATAGTAAAAGAGTGAACATCTACAGTTAAGAAAACAGGACACTCTAAGGACAAACGGATGTTTTCAGGGACACCTAGGCATACAGTGCTACTCTGAGCAGGAACAGACTGGTTGCTTCCAGTTGAGATGCTCTGTGCACATGGTATTTGATGGCAGGCTAAGCACTGTGTGGGTGATTACTGAGCTGAACTGATTACACCCCACAGAGCACTTCACTACCATGGTGACACTGGTGTTCTTCCAACGGAGCTTCCAACAGAGCTTCCTGTGGTATCTCTTCACAGGACAACTCTGAGCATCCCCAGGGAGTTTGCACCAAAACTGAGAATTCCTGTGGGTACCCTTCCTCTTCACAATTAATGATCTGGTTGCTATCTGTAAGACTTTTGTCTGAGAGACACAGCATTCTTAGGAATTTAGCATTAATTTGTCACCATCTTACAATGACTATCTTTCTCTTAATTGGAATTCGCTAATAAAAATATGAGTTAGGCATTTCAAAGTCTAAAACTGACATCAAGCTATGATGCTATTAGTTACTCTCATGAAATACTGAAATAAAAGATGCATTATGAGTGTTTGATTATTTTACCTTTAAGACGAGCTTTGTAGAGACTCTTTTTATTATAAAATATTACCTCTTAGAGGCATACGTCTCTGAAAGACAGGAACAAGATGCCCGTCCATGCATCAGCAATCTCAGAATGCCTCCTGTAGCAGTTTTAAGACAGTGTAAACATGCATTTACGGAACGAGTCTGAAAGGTTTTGGACACCTTTCATTCCAGAATCCATTAAAGAGTCCATTCCGCGTTTTAAACGTTCTGTATATGACCTGAATTTTCTGTTCTGATGCACGTGTTTCAAAAAATTAGTTTCTTTTATTCAAGTTATTTTCTGACTTGCTGCTTGCTTATACTTCCCCTCCTAAAACTAGACTCACTGCCTGCATATTTTATTCCATTCCCTTTCTGCGTTCTGATCTTGCAAATACTTTTGAGTCAGTAACTGCATGGAACTCATTATGTCCACTAAAGGCAGTAACTCATTTTAGATTCAGCTCCATATGAATGGGAATGTTGTGCAACTGGCAATGCATTCTGATATTATTCTATGCGGATATTTCTAATACAAAGTAACAATCCCAGCAGCAAGAAGTTCCACACTGACTTTAGTAACTAAATGACTTGAAGGTTTAAATAATTAACAGCAGTGAAATAATTTGTTGGACAGAAGAATGGTCACTTATCTGAAGTCAATTTTTAGGCCTTGCAAAAAATACACTGATATCTGTGACTCAGTTTCCCTTGCTATAAAAAGGAGATAATTTTCCTCGTATTATGGAACTGTTGTGCTAAATAAGTATAAATAGAACAGTATATAAATTTGTTTTCATAGTGACATATAAATCACTAATGTAAGGAGAGTAGGGCCAATTTCTGTAGTAAGCAGCTATTCAGGAAAGTTGTGGTTTTAATTGAGATACATTAAAGACCTTCTTCTGTTGCATCTCTCTTCAGAAGCAAGGCTGACACCCACCTGGCTTTCAGTGAAAGAACTCATTCTTTAAGCAGGTTCAAAGGCAGAAGACAACAGGAGGCCCAAGAACCACTAGAGCCCTACAGCAGATGAAAATATAAAGACAAAGACATAACACTGTGTCCTTCTGCAGAGCACAGGAGACAGAAAAAATATTTAGCATTCTTCTCCAGAGGCTTTTTTATTATTACTATTTTTCTAATACCAGTGTCAGAGTTAAGAAATAAATATCAGCTAAATAGCAGTAAGCTCAAATCCGCATTACTGCAGTGGAAAAATGGTTCAGATTTCAACTGCACAGTGCCACAGCTGCTGGGGTTTCTTTTATACCATTTATCAAAATCCAGTTGTCAAATGCTAAAACACTAACATGATGTATTCTAGAATAATCCATCTTATGTTTTAAAAAGCAAAAACCAAAGGGGATAATATACACCTGTCACTTCAAAATATTAAATGAAACAATGCTACTAGTTACAAAAAAAAAAAAAAAAATATGAAAGGAATGCTTCATTGCACTACTTCCCAATTAATGGTAAGAAAGGCTTGTAACACTATAATGGCTGTAGACATGTAATACATTCATGAGGTATATTCTTGCTGCTTGCAGAGAAGTTCAGCCTTATTTTCTAAACTAATATTAGTGACTACAAACTTTTCGAAAGGTTACAACACTGTGAACATTGACATCTATTTCCTAAACACTGCAATGTAAATTTTCATTGTAACTATTTAATCCAGTGAGGTGGCTCTCTACAGAGATTCCCATTTCCCTTCATAAAGGAGTATATTTAGAGATGCTTGCAATGTATTCCTCCCCGGAACTTGGAGCAAACTCTCCTGAAAAATCGAGTACTATTTAAATTAGACACATTCCAGACACCAATTTTCTCCCGTCTTTACATAAACCCACCAACTAATCCTTTACTTCAGGAGGCGCAAAGCTGTCGTTACAAGGCAAATTCAGTATTAAGTAAGTTCAGTCCAGATCCTCTATTGTAAATGTGTCCTGTATTGTCATGCAAATTTCTAACGTTTTTTGTAGTTCAAGCATCTTTTATTTATTTTTTTTAAGGACCACAGAAACATTAAAACATCCTCACCCTGTATTTTGCTAATGTCCTTGAGCTTGTTTCAAACGCCCCCCCAGCCCCCATCTTATAAGACCAGCACACCACTGAATTCCTTTGTAAATACTGCATGACATGATGTTATCCTAACTCAAATGGCATTCTACTTACACAGTGGAACCCTCCTCATTACAGCTTTTTCACTTAATATGTTTTTTTTTCAGTCACTGTCCTTCCTGGATTTCCATGTTTTCTCTAGCTTTGTGATATCTTTTCTTTGATTTCCCTGAGCAAATCTGTTTGACACTGTGCATTAGATTTATTTTTTACCCTTTTACTTTAAAGTGCTCCCAAGACCTCATTCAATCCTTCTCATCCATTTCTATACCAACATTCATGTTGTTCAGTGAAAGAAGGCAACAACTCAGCCTAATGCTGGTTCCCAGGACATACAAGTCTAATAATGATTGAATTGCAGAGTCTAAATACTCAATTATTCCCTCATTTCTTCATAGAATCACAGAATTGTTTGAGTTGGGAGGGACCCTTGAAGGCCAACACTCCCACTCCCCTGTAATGAACAAGAACACCTACAATTCCATCAGGTGCTCAGAGCCCCATCCAGCCTGACCTTGAGCATTTCCAGGTACAGTGCACCCACCACCTCTCTGGGCAATCTGTGCCAGCACCTCACCACCCGGACTGTAAGAAACTTCTTCACGTCCAAACTAAATCTCCCATCTTTTAGTTTGAAACCATTTCCCATTGTCCTGTCACAACAGACCCTGCTGAAGAGTCTTTCTACTTCCTTCTTATAGCCCCCATTTAGAAATTGAAAAGGAACTTCTCCAGGAAAAGTGATATAGAATCATAGAATCATAGAATTACTCAGGTTGGAAGGGACCTCAAGGATCATCAAGTCCAACCGCAGCCTAACCATGGTACCCTAACTCTAACTACCCTCTACTACCCTCTGCTAAATCATGTCCCTGAGCACCACGTCCAAACGGCTCTTAAACACATCCAGGGATGGTGACTCAACCACCTCCCTGGGGAGCCTATTCCAGAGCTTAACAACCCTTTCTGTAAAGAAGTGTTTCCTGATATCCAACCTAAACT